>QNTS01000267.1:1056501-1080987 GCA_003317085.1 Hucho hucho
TCCCATTTCCCAGTCAAATGATTGCCAAATCAATACCTCCTCCAATCTGCAACATTATTCCCCCTCTCTTTCTTTCTCATCCACCCTTCCTTCCTTTCTCCCTAATTCCCCTCCTCCTCTCCGCTCCTTACTGCCCCCATCTTTGTCAACCTTCCCACCCACATGCTCCTTCTCCCTGGCTCCTCTATTCTTCCAATCTCTCCTCCTCCCCTCCCTCAATTCTCTTCCTCACCAGATGTCCCTGTCCTATCTTCCAGATTCCCTCTTTATTTCCACCTCCTGGTCTCTCTCTGGGAGCTTGCCTGGCTTACTGATATAAGAGGCCCCAATACACCACTCCCTGACCCCCATTTAGATCACCGGCTGGGTCTCTGCTGGGGTGGGGAGCATATCAAATAGATAATGAAATGTGGGCAGTGTGTTTCAGTCGGAGAGGATTGTGCCTTTTGCTCATCTTAATAGACATGAATGAGAGAGCACAAAGGCTTGCGTTTCACTCTTGTATTGCAGTATTGGTTGTGTTCCTTGAATTTTGCAGTTGTGTAAAGTAGATGACACCATACATGAAGAGGTTTTTCATCATGGACAGCTCTTTCTGACTAGCCTACTACCCATCTGGAGAGAGTTAATGAGGAGGGTAGGAGATAAAAGAGATGTCAGATAAGGCCCTGATATGATTGTGGGGAATGGGGGGGATGAGGGAAAGGAGTGATGGGAGTTTGTCAGCAGCGTCTTCGACCCTGTCCCGTCCGTCACTCCCTGCCTGTGGTACACCTTGAGAAACACACAGATGACGCTTGTCCAGTGTTTTCTCCTACAAGGAAAAACATGCAGCAGCCAAATGCAGGAAGGCGGCAGCCCCTCAAGGCTTCAGCTAAGGCCCCAAGGCCACCTCCTCCCTACCACTATCAGTACTACAAGGAGCGTATTTACACAGCTTTCAGGTTGGTTTCCCCTTCTCCTCTTTCCTTTTCTTTATTTTCCTTTCATTTAAATGCCCTTCTCTTCTCTCCTCTCCTCTCCTCTTGCTCTTCAGCCATGGCATTGTCTTACCATCTAAAGTGGGGTGGCAGGAGGAAGATGGGGAGGATGAGGGAGGAATGGGCATCGGTTCTGTTTTCCCAAAGTGACAGTGCAGTTCAAGAGTTTATCAAAACCGTTGCAGATTATTGATTGGAGTTTTACTCAACAAAGATCTTATATTTTATATAATGGCTTTTTTATGGCCACTCTTCCGTAAAGCCCAGTTCTGCAGAGTGTACGGCTTAATGTGGTCCCATGGACAGATACTCCAATATCCACTGTGGAGCTTTGCAGCTCCTTCAAGTTTATTTTTGGTCTCTTTGTTGCCTCTCTGATTAATGCCCTCCTTGCCTGGTCCTTGAGTTTTGGTGGGCGGCCCTCTCTTGGCAGGTTTGTTGTGGTGCCAAATTCTTTAAATTGTTTTATAATGATTTAATGGTGCTCCGTGGGATGTGCAAAGTTTCAGATATTTTTTTATAACTCAACCCTGATCTGTTTCTGTCCACAACTTTGTCCCTGACCTGTTTTGAGAGCTCCTTGGTCTTCATGGTGCCGCTTGCTTGGTGGTGCCCCTTGCTTAGTGGTGTTGCAGATTCTGGGTCCTTTCAGAACAGGTGTTTATATACTGAGATCATGTGACACTTAGATTGCACACAGGTGGACTTTATTTAACTAATTGTGTGACTTCTGAAGGTAATTGGTTGCACCAGGTCTTATTTAGGGGCTTCATAGCAAAGGGGGTGAATACATATGCACGCACCACTTTTCTATTTTTTATTTGTTTTATTTTAATTCACCAATTTGGAGTATTTTGTGTATGTCCATTACATGAAATCCAAATAAAAATCTATTTAAATTACAGGTTGTAATGCAACAAAATAGGAAAAATGCCAAGGGGGATGAATACTTTTGCAAGGCACTTTTGCAAGGCACTAGCCCAGCACACACAGTCCTTATCTTCTAGGGTCTCTTTTTGTTTGTCCTGCGCTGAGCAAATAGAAGGTGATACATCTCTTGACAGTTCCCAAAGGCAGGCATAAAACACACTGGCCAAACAAACACTATACCCTGAGTCACCCAGAGGGTCTTTCTCAGGCTTTTCAGAACACAGATTCCCGCCACTTGAACAGTAGTGGATTTGGCCCCCTGGCTGGCTACCTTTCTGCTGTTGGTTTAAGCAGTCTTAAGACAGCCTGGATGATGTTGTGTGAATAAACCACAGCAAGCAGTCTAGGAGCTGCCATTGTCCTCTGCCATATTTTATTACCTCATCAAAAAAAGAGGAAATCTGATTCCCCCTTTCTGCAAGAGAGCTTATCCCGCTGTCTCAAAGCAACCTGTCATGAGAGAGAAGGGGAAAGAGAGACAGAGAGAGAGAGAATGAGAGAGGAAGGGGGGGAGTAGGGGAGACAGAGGATGAATGAGAGTGATTAAATGCCTCATCTGTGCCGCTTGTCCACGGAACCCCCTCGTTTTCTCGTCTCACCCCCTCCATCCTCAGTAGGGGGGTGATAGGGTAGTAAATATTGATGAAGGAGAAGTGGACCTAACAGCAGGACTTGTGTTGGGCCATGGAGGGGGAGAGGTGGAGGGTGAGCGACATGTGTGTGTGAGAGGGTACACAGCGGGATGAATGAATGCTGGGTAAAATATTACAGCTTTTATTGTCGCCAAACAACACTGGCACTTTTTTTGTAATATTGCTTTACATGAAAGATCTTGTTTTGGACATTCTCTCACTGCCCCCTCCCCGCTCTCCATCTCTCTCTACCTTTATTCTGCTATCCCCAACGCCTCTGGAACAAAGGTCCAACAGCTGACCCAAGGAAGGAGGGGGGACGGAGAGGGGGACACAACAGTTAGAGCTCTCTGCTGGCCATGACAAGCAGGCAGCTCGTACGCACACACACGATGACAGACAAAGGACTCAGGGACAAGAATAACTCTCTCTCTCTCTCTTCCCCCACCCTCTCTCTTACTCTCTCAGTCAAGAGGATCTGAAATACCAATACCCTTTTCTGCTTGACATTGCCTTCTCCTTGCAGTCAGCATTTTGATGTCCTTTTATAGTCAAAACGCCAGGAGAAATTCCATGTAGGAATATTCTTAGTAATGCGGCACTCCCTGCGTCTCGTACTGCACTGTACCGCTGCCTTCCTGTTTGCCTGCCTGACAGTCTGGTGTCTATAGGGGACACAGTCACAGTCTCCTGCCATCCAGTTTATTGTCACTGTGTTTTTTTTATTGTGTCGTAAAAGTGTAATGCATTAGTAAGATATGGTGTTTTGTACAGTAGGTTGTATTGACTGCTGTTAGCCCTGGATGGCACACATTTACTGAACCTGCACACACATTCACACACTGTATTTTTTCTCACACTTTTCTCATATGTACACTTTATTATTCACATTTCACCTTTTCACACAAAGAGCAGTGGACATACACACGTGCGTGCACACACACATACATGTGTGCACACACACACACAAACACACACACACACACACATTCATCACACTGAGGGGGGTGTTTGGTTGTCCCGTGCTTGTGTGTGTCTGTGTGTGTGTTCCGGGGGACACTAACCTTGCTGTGTCCTGACACTCCTGATGAGTATCTGCAGGACACAGGAGGAGAGGAGCGGAGTGTCCATGTGCATGTGTGTCTGTCTCACAGTGTGAGGTGTGTCATCTCCTTGGTTCAATCAGGTGTGTGTGTATGTGTGTGGACGTGCATGTGTGTGTGCTCCTACACGTGTGTATGTGTGCTGGCTTGGGGTAAGGTGTCACAGATCTTTGCCAGACAAGTAGTCTCAATGGTGTCAGTGAGCTTTGCTGTCATGGACACTAAAGATCCTGTGTGCCTGTGTGTTCCCAAAGCATGTAGTACTACTTCCTCTTTTCAGGCTGTTGTGTGGGGTCATAGTTACAGTACACTCACAAAGACGTCTTTCTGAAGCTGGGGAGCGGAGGGGGGAGGAGGAGGGTGGGATATAAACCTGAGAATTTACAAGAAATAAGCCGTTACGTATAAGTCACAACTCATATTTCCATGGATTTTTTAGGAAGTAGCGACTAAAGAGACAGGTGATACACAATGTTTCAGAACACCACAGGGCTTCTCATCCCAGCCACGAACTCAACCCTTTATTGTTGTGATAACAGTGTGTGTTACTTTAAATGATACAATTACTTTCTACCACACTACTACTCTCACCTAAGTTGTGATATAAAATACATTTTGAGACATTTGATAATATTATAATATATTATTAGGTATTACATGCTTAAGCGATAAGGCTTCAGGGGGTGTGGTATATGGCCAATATTCCACGGCTAAGGACTGTTCTTATGCTCGACGCAACGCGCAGTGCCTGGGTACAGCCTTTGGCTGTGGTATATTGGCCATATACCACAGAACCCAAAGGTGCCTTATTGCTATTATAAACTGGCTACTAACATAATTAGAACAGTAAAAATAAATATTTTGCCATACTGGTGGTATACGGTCTCATATACCACGGCTTTCAGCCAAAATAGCATTCAGGGCTGGAACCACACAGTTTATAAATATATGTTATATATATAATGTTTCAGTTCATACATATATTCAATGTATGTGGCAGTCATCAGACCCACAACTATTGGTGTTGCTATCACCATGCTCCAATGAACCAAGCCATCAGGAGAACCTGAACTAACGCCCCCTGTCTTCTGTCTGTGTTGGTGCAGGTTCCAGAGCTGTTCCTGGAGGTGGCTACGATCACGCTGCGTGAGTTCTTCAACGCCATTGTGGCGGGCAAAGACGTGGACCCATCCTGGAAGAAGGCAATCTACAAGGTGATCTGCAAGCTGGACAGCGAGGTGCCCGAGGTCTTTAAGTCGCCCAACTGTCTCCAGGAGCTCCTACACGAGTAACCTATCATGACCTGCCTTTGCTCCCCCCCCCGACGCTTTGTGCTTTTTTTAGATTTTCATGTTTATTTTTTTGATTTATTTATTTTTATCTGATTTTCTTGCTTTTTTTTATGTATGAAGTATGAAGTTGCATTCCTCCCAATCTGAAGCCTACTGGGCTGTCCAAATTATCTAGCTATTGTGTTGTTGTTATTATTATTATTATTATTATTATTATTATTATTATTATTATTATTATTATTATTATTATCATCATCATGACTATGATTATTATTCGTTTTTTTAAATGATTCTGCTGATCTGAAGATACTTTGATCCTTTTGAGCAGGGGTGTCAAACTCATTTGATGGAGGGCCTAGTGTCTGCAGGTTTTTGTTTTTTCCTTTCATTTAAGGCCTGGACAACCATTTGTGGGGAGTTCCTTACTAATTAGTGACCTTAATTCATCAATCAAGTACAAGGGAGGAGCGAAGACCCGCAGATACTCGGCCCTCCATGGATTGTGTTTGACACGTGCTATTTGGTGTTTTGGACTGTGTGAACCCTGATCTATCTGCCCTGATGTACTAGAAACACTAAATAGGGGTCCTCACTATGCCCAGGCAAGGGCTTCCCACTACCCTGTACCCTACCTACTCTAAGGATGACCCTACAATGCTAGTGCGGTCACCAATAGACTTTGGCCACTGCACTACGGAGGGGGAGAGGGGACCTCAATAGGCTCTCCCCACTATGCGAGGTGACTCCCCAATAGGTGCCCAATACAATGGATGTCCCACGGAGGACAACACTACACTACGCTTTATTAACTACTGAACTATACTGGAATACTAGTACTGGTCTGTATTGGTATACTGGAACTGGACTGGTATCAGTCATCTACTGAGCTCGACCATGATGCTTTGAAGTGTGCTTTCTGTGATTAGGACATTGTGTTTATTGCTTGTACATTATTATTATTCCTGTTGTTATTGTTGTTTTTATTATTATTATTTGTCATCATTACTTGATAAAGATTGGCACTTACAGATTTATTAGACCCAAGACAACATTACAGAAAATAAATTATTATTATTATTCCAAAAGAGTATAAATTCTCTACATATAATTACTTTGCTCTCAGCAATTTGGGCAAAAACCTCTTTCTCATTTTCATATTCCCCATCCCTCCTCTTTCTGTTTGTGTAGGTCCCAAGTTTTGTTTGAACTTCTCTGCTGATAGGGAAGACACTGGGGAGAGAGTAGGCTTCAGTCCTGGGGCTCAAGTAAATACACAAGGGGGAGTCTCAACCCTATGCTTTGCACAAATAGAAAACATTGCTGTAAAAGGTGTTGGTTTGGAAGAGCACATGGTGCAACCAGTGGCAGTGCACAAATACAGAGGTGTGTGGGGCAGTGACAGACACACACGCACACCTACAAGTATACACAAACACACATAGAAACATACAGCTTGTGACCTTTTGTTAGACCAGTTACTGTTTGATTTTGACTTATTGTTTCAAGGCTGAATTCCACATTTACTCCAGCATTGAAACATCAATAGAGCAAATGTTAACTACACACATTTATGTGGCATTCACTAAGGATTACATCATTCATTAATTCATTCATACATGCATTACCAGTCAAAAGTTTGGACACACCTACTCATTCAAGAGTTTTTCTTTATTTTTACTATTTTCTACATTGTAGAATAATAGTGAAGACATCACAACTCTGAAATAACACATATGGAATCATGTAGTAACCAAAACAGTGTTAAGATATCAACATTTATTTTATATTTGAGATTCTTCAAAGTAGCCACCCTTTGCCTTGATGACAGCTTTGCACGCTCTTGGCATTCCCTCTACCAGCTTCACCTGGAATGCTTTTCCAACAGTCTTGAAGGAGTTCCCACATATGCTAAGCACGTGTTGGCTGCTTTTCCTTCAATCTGCGGTCCAACCCATCTCAAATCAAATCAAATGTAATGTGTCATGTGCCGAATACAACAGGTATTTCACCTTACAGTGAAATTATTACTTACAAGCCCTTAACCAACAATGCAGTTTTAAGAAAAATTAGTGTTATGTAAAATATAAATAAGTAAAAATGTATTAAAGAGCAGCACTAAAATAACAGTAGCGAGGCTATATACAGGTAATTGAGGTAAAATGTACGTGTAGGTACATGTAGGTAGAGTTCAAGTGACTATGCATAGATAATAAACAGAATAGCAGTAGCGTAAAAGGGGGGGCGGGGGACAATGCAAATAGTCTGGGTAGCCATTTGATTAGCTGTTCAGGAGTCTTATGGCTTGGGGTTAGAAGCTGTTAAGAAGCCTTTTGTACCTAGACTTGGCACTCCGGTACCGCTTGCCGTGCAGGAGCAGAGAGAACAGTCTATGACTAGGGTGGCTGGAGTCTTTCACAATGTTTAGGGCCTACTCTGACACCTCCTGGTGTAGAGGTCCTGGATGGCAGGAAGCTTGACCCCAGTGATGTGCTGGGCTGTACACACTGCCCTCTGTAGTGCCTTGCAGTCGGAGGCCGAGCAGTTGCCATACCAGGCAGTGATGCAAACAGTCAGGATGCTCTCGATGGTGCAGCTGTAGATCTTTTTAAGGATCTAAGTACCCATTCCAAATCTTTTCAGTCTCCTGAGGGAGAATAGGCTTTGTCGTGCCCTCTTCACAACTGTCTTGGTGTGTTTGGACCATGATAGTTTGTTGGTGATGTGGACACCAAGGAACTTGAAGCTCTCAACCTGCTCCACTACAGCCCCGTCGATGAGAATGGGGGAGTGCTCAATCCTGCTTTTCCTGTAGTCCACAATCATCTCCTTTGTCTTGATCACGTTGAGGAAGAGGTTGTTGTTGACCTCCTCCCTATAGGCTGTCTCATCGTTGTTGTTGATCAGGTCTTCCACTGTTGTGATCAGGTCTTCCACTGTCTGAAAACTTAATGATGGTTTTGGAGTCGTGAACAGAGTGAACAGGGAGTACAGGACAGGACTGAGCACGCACCCCTGAGGGGCTCCTGTGTTGAGGATCAGCGTGGCAGATGTGTTGTTACCTAACCTTACCACCTGGGGGGCAACACGTCAGGAAGTCCAGGATCCAGTTGCAGAGGGAGGTGTTTAGTCCCTGGGTCCTTAGCTTAGTGATGAGATTTGAGGGCACTATGGTGTTGAACGCTGAACTGTAGTCAATGAATAGCATTCTCACTTAGGTGTTCCTTTTGTCCAGGTGAGAAAGGGCAGTGTGGAGTGCAAGATTGCATCATCTGTGGATCTGTTGGGGCGGTATGCAAATTGGAATGGGTCTAGGGTTTCTGGGATAATGGTGTTGATGTGAGCGATGACAAGCCTTTCAAAGCACTTTATGGCTACAAACATGAGTGCTACGGGTCGTTAGTCATTTAGGCAGGTACATTTAGTGTTCTTGGGCACAGGGACTATGGTGGTTTGCTTGAAACATGTTGGTACTAGAGACTCAGTCAGGGACAGGTTGAAAATGTCAGGGAAGACACTTGCCAGTTGGTCAGTGCATGCTCAGAGTAAACGTAATCTCAGTGTTAGAGGTGTCACTACAGACCATGGTTTGATCCCCGCTGTTTCACAACCGGCCATGATCGGTAGTCCCAGGGCGGCGCACAATTGGCCCAGCGTTGTCCGGGTTAGGGGAGGGTTTGTCCGGTGTAGGCCGTCATTGTGAAATAATAATTTGTTCTTAACTGCCTAGTTAAATAAAGGTTAAATAAAAAACTAATAATAATAAAATTGTGGCGGCCAGGTCATCTGATGCAGCACTCCATCACTCTCCTGGAGCCTGGAGGTGTGTTAGGTCATTGTCCTGTTGAAAAACAAATGATAGTCCCACTAAGCGCAAACCAGGTGGGATGGCGTATCACTGCAGAATGCTGTGGTAGCCATGCTGGTTAAGTGTGCCTTGAATTCTAAATAAATCGCAGACAGCATCACCAGAAAAGCACCCCCACAACATCACACCTCCTCCTCGAAGCTTCATGGAGGGAACCACATATGCGGAGATCATCCGTTCACCTACTCTGTGTTTCACAAAGACACGGCGGTTGGAACCAAAAATCTCAAATTTGGACTCTTCAGACCAAAGGACAGATTTCCACCAGTCTAATGTAATTTGCTCATGTTTCTTGGCCCACGAAAGTCTCTTCTTATTATTGGTGTCCTTTAGTAGTAGTTTCTTTCCAGAAGTTTGACCATAAAGGCCTGATTCACGCAGTCTCCTCTGAACAGTTGATGTTCAGATGTGTCCGTTATTTGAACTCTGTGAAGCATTTATTTGAGCTGCAATTTCTGAGGCTGGTAACTTTAATGAACTTATCCTCTGCAGCAAAGGTAACTCTGGGACTTCCTTTCCTGTGGAGGTCCTCATGAGAGCCAGTTTCATAATAGCTTGATGGTTTTTGCGACTGCACTTGAAGAAACGTTCAAAGTTCTTGAAAATTTCAGGATTGATGGACCTTCATGTCTTAAAGTATTGATGGACTGTAATTTCTCTTTGCTTATTTGAGCTGTTCTTGCCATAATATGTACTTGGTATTTTACCAAATAGGGCTTCTGTATACCTTGTCACAACACAAATGATTGCCTCACAGTAATTAAGAAGGAAGGAAATTCCACAAATGATCTTTTAACAAGACACTCCTGTTAATTGAAATGCATTCCAGGTGACTACCTCATTCCAGGTTGAGAGAATGCCAAGAGTGAGCAAAGCTGTCATCTAGACAAAGGGTGGCTTTGAAGAATCTTAAAAATCTAATATATTTAGATTTGTTTAAAACATTTTAAGTTACTACATTATTCCATATGTGTTATTTCATAGTGTTGATGTCTTCACTATTATTTTACAATATAGAAAATAGTACAAATAAAAAAAAAAACTGAAATGAGTAGGTGTGTCCAAACTTGACTGGTACTGTAAATAGTTTGAGATAACAGTGTGTGGATAAAAGTGAAGGCAGAAATGTTTTCTTTAACAGTCCTATGAGGTAGCAGGAGCTACTTACTGCTACTTGTGGTTATAATCAGGGATGAAATGGTATGCAATGGTGCTTAAATCCCAGAGAAACTAAACTATAGTTATTAGGGAATAATTATGTTTTTACCATTAACAGTACCATTTACTAATACCAAGTAAATGTTGGACCTTAAAAGGACTGTAAAATGAGGCCCCAGTTATGTCTGTAATGATTGCTTTTTGCAGTGGTTTTCAACAGGAAGCTAATTAAAATTAACTAAGAGGATACAATATGAAGCTACTATCCAAGCAAATTTAAACTTGATATAATATTTTACTACAACAGCACTGTACTACTCTGTGATGGAATTATTTTTTTGCAGATATATAGCTAGGTAAATAAATTGATGGCTATGTAAATAAAGAGATGGCTAGCTGAATATTAGAGAGAGGAGAGATCAAATCAAATCACATTTTATTGGTCACATACATATGGTTAGCAGATGTTATTGTGAGTGTAGTGATATGCTTGTTGCAAAGTTTCCTAAGGACTAGAAGCGAGGCAGCCCTCTCTGTCAGCTCCATACTGTAGGTAGTGGGAGGGAGGGGATATATTTTCCTGACCATGTCATCTAACCAGAAATAGAACTCATAGTATGGCTATAGCCTAAGACTGGGGCATAGAATCTTGCCTTGTCAAGTCACAAGGTCAGGAAAAAACGGAGAGAAAAATAGACACACAGACGTTCAGAAATTGTATGGACACAGACACGTTTCTCCTCCTATATCCTCCTCTCTTCTCTTCTTCTCTGTATCATTAATCTGGCTCAGCACTAGCTGCTCCCTTTCTTCCTGAACAATACAAGGTTAGAGTTCACCACTCAGCCTAGGGAGAAATGTATAACCTCAGATCTATAAAGACCTGAGACAAAGACTCTGCCCATGATACAGAATCATTTTATTAGAGTCCTTATGCCTAGTTTATTCAGTAATTGATACATAAATATATATACACCATTCCTTGATTTATTTCCAGTGAAATACATTAACATTCAATATTTAGCTTTTTGTTTTGATCAGGTTTTTTTATTTAGTTGAATCCCGTTATCCTGTTTTGTTTGAAGCTGCCTGCTCTGGCTTTGTTACTGATACAATATAGTTAGTAGTAGTTCCTTGACCTTTGATAAGTACATTCTAAGCACTGAAAGATCACATACTGTATGTGTGTGTGTGTATGTGTGTTTGTATGTGCATGTATGTGTGTGTGTGCGATGTGTGTGTGTGTGCTTACTTGCCATTGCCCCCGGCCACGTCGGCTTTGGTTCGCGGTGTGTCACAAAATATCCAAAGAAGCAGCTTGCTTAACCTGCTGACTTGTAAAGGCGACACATAGTGTTTGAAAAAAGGAGGAGAGAAAGACAGAGAGCTACTCCCTTCATTATGTTCACCCCCAGACACTGTTTTTCTTAAGATCCAAGCCCTGAGAGAGGCCAGGAGAGGGATTTCTCATTGAGGGGATGGTTGTCTTAGAGTCTCAAGGCACCAGCCAACGGCTTAAAAGAACCTGTAACACAAGACAAAGGAGAGGAAGGACACTTTTTTCTGATACATGGATTAATATCCCCCCTCCCTTCCCTCCTACAACCCCACCCTAAAAAGTTGTTCCTGTGCGTTGTGCAGCTACAATAAACAGATTATTCCTGGTTAATAAGGACTCTTATTTAAATGGATTATGAGTACCTTAATACCACCACACAAACATTTTTAGTTTGGGTTTTATTTTTGGTTTGTTTGGTTTCTGGAATATTGCTATCGAAATGCATATAAATATGGTATTTTTTAAGAATTATAAAATGTAAATCTATTTAAAAAACCTAATAATAGAGTGAACCTTTTGGAAGGATCTCTGGCAGGAATTGTGTCATGAAGCATAAAGTTTTGATGGTATTTTTTGTGATTTCTTAGTTTCGATCTATTACAGAAAAAAGTGATTTGTTGGTATCTTAAAAGTAGAATAGAAGCAATAGCAGTAGTTTTTGCAGGTTTTGTGAAGACATTTAATTTGATTTCTTTGCATTTTGTATTGAACGGGTGTGTTTTGGAGATAAAAACAGTCTTGGGTTTTTGATTCCTTTTTGGGGAGCATAACATGTGATGCTGTAACTGTACATATTGAAAAAGGGAAACGATCGCTTAGATCTTTATCAGGGTGCTCCCGAGTCTAACATGACTCGGAAGGGGGTAGAGGGAGTAGGGATTAAAAGAAAAAGACAGAGCGAGCGAGTGAGAGAAAGCGAGTGAGATATGACATACTCTCTCTACCTGCTCTCCAATCTCTTTTCCCAAAAGACACAGAGGAGACGTTTTTACGCCATGCCACACCCTAAAAGTAATGTCTGTTCCACTCTGTGGGCGATGCCCTTGAAAACTGCACCAGCATCCCTTTTCTGTTGACAGAACATGGCGTAGTTGTCCCTTTATTATGATGTCATAGTGCCCTGTTGGCAGTGGATCCAGACTGGTCCACACAAGGTCGTTGGTGTCTCTCTTTACAACCCAAGAGAGGCCTTAGTGAGAGGAAAACTGGAATTTATTGTCCCCATAGACTACTGGTGAAAGAATGGATGGATGGGGAAACTATTTTGTAAACATAATGTATGACAGTCAGTTACCCAACATTCACTGGATTATGTCATTGGAGTAGAATAGAACTGGTCTAAAAACTGGAGGTACAGAATTAAGAAGAGTTTTGATGAACACACACTCCATTCATCACACTGAGGGGGGTGTTTGGTTGTCCCGTGCCTGTGTGTGTGCATGCATACGCGCGAAAGTGTGCGTGTGTGTGTGTTTTTGCGAAGTTTCTGCGTATCGAATTATGACTCAAAAGGGGTCTATTTCCCAATGGTATCATTAGTAGTTTTTTGGGCCTCTTCTTTTGTAAATATCAAGTATGTGGAATTTAAAGTGATAAATACTGCCGTTGTATGTAACTTTTGTTTATGCTTTTTGTATTATATTATTATTTAAATCTAGTGCAGTAATTCCAACTGAAATTGCCATTGCTCATATACACAGTCTCATTTATTACATATAGAGTTTAATAAGTTATAGAAAAAATATATATATTTCTATTTGTCTTGCAGATTTTATGTAATTTATTGGTTTAATTTATCCCAATTCATTCAATGTTGTGTTTTCTTTTTTTACCATGTGAAGGCTGTATTGTATTTCATGAAGTAGAACCAATCCAATTGAACATACACTATATATCAAAAAGTATGTGAACACCCCTTCAAATGAGTGGATTCGGCTATTTCAGCCACAACCGTTGCTGACAGGTGTATAAACTTGAGCACACCGCCATGCAATCTCCATAGACAAACATTGGCAGTAGTTTGGCCTTACTGAAAAGCTCAGTGACTTTCAACGTGGCACCGTCATAGGATGCTACCTTTCCAACAAGTCAGTTTGTCAAATTTCTGCCCTGCTAGAGCTGCCCCGGTCAACTGTAGGTGCTGTTATTGTGAAGTGGAAATGTCTAGGAGCAACAACGGCTCAGTGTGAAGTGGTAGGCCACACAAGCTCACAGAATGGGACCGCCGAGTGCTGAACCACATTAACATTTTATGTCCCCAAGTTCCAAACTGCCTCTGGAAGCAACGTCAGCACAATAACTATTCATTGGGTGCTTCATGAAATGGGTTTCCATGGCCGAGCAGCTGCACACAAGCTCACCATGCGCAATGCCAAGTGTCGGCTGGAGTGGTGTAAAGCTCGCCGCCATTGGACTCTGGAACAGTGGAAACGTGTTCTCTGGAGTGATGAATTGTTTCACTATCTGGCAGTCAGATGGACGATTCTGAGTTTGGCACGTGCCATGAGAACCTGGAGGTCAGGGCAGCCTTCCAATTCATCCCAAAGGTGTTCGATGGTATTGACCATCACTAATGCTCTTGTGGCTGAATGGAAGCAACTCCCAGCAGCAATGTTCCAACATGTAGTGGAAAGCCTTCCCAGAAGAGTGGAGGCTGTTATAGCTGCAAAGGGGAGACCAAATCCATATTAATGCCCATGATTTTGGAATGAGATGTTCGACAAGCAGGTGTCCACATACTTTTGGTAATGTAGTGTACTTAAAAAAAAAAAGATACTTGAGAGCACTCAATCAAATCTCTGAAATTGTTTCATGAGGATTTTAACAGCTAAAATGAACTGGAAAAATGTAGGAAAGGTTATGTTTTGTTAGGGGACAGGTAGAGTGCAAAAAAAAAGTTTGAAGCATTTTTGTATTTTCTCCAGATTTTTCCTGCTCTACTGCTTTGGCCCTCCCCACAGACACAGTAGTTGAATTGCCTTTTGTGCCTTCATCTTCTATGAACTGAATGTATGTGCAGTATACGTGCAAGCTTGAGCAAGCGTGTGCATAATGATACAAAATAAAAATGTAAAAGACATTACAGAATATCTGACTCTCCAAAATCATTTTTAAATTCAACCTACCTTTGTGTGTGTGTGTGTGTGTGTGGGTGGGTGCTTGTGTGTGTGTGTGCGTATAGGGGGGGGTCTTTGACACATCTGCAGCTCTGATGCATACCCTGGTTATTCTGGCATAGAGAGAGGACGGAGAGAGAGAGAGAGAGAGAGAGAAAAAAAATAAGTTGTGTATTTATTTGGGCGTTTGTAACTGTATGCATGCTTGACTGTGTGTGCTCGCTATTCTACTTTTTTGAGAACAAAAAGAGTCGATGACCGTGGCCGGGCGAAAATCGAATTAGCATAATAAGGATAATAATCCCCATCAGAAAGCCATCTGGCTAGATAACCTGCATGAGCTGCGTATCAATCAACCAAAATAGCCCACATTAACATATGTAGCTTAAGAAACAAGGTTCATGAAATCAATAATATGCTAGTAACAGATGGCGTTCCTATTCGGACAATCTCTGAAACTCACTTAGTAAATACCTTGGACGATACAGTGGTAGCAATAGGTTATAACATTTATAGAAAATATAGAAATGGTGGAGGTGTTGGTGTTTAAATTCAGAACCACCTTCCTGTAAAGATTAGAGGATCTCATGTTAAATAGTGTTGAAGTAATATGGCTACAGGTTCATTTGTCTCACCTAAAGCCCATTCTGGTGAGAAGCTGCTATAGACCACCAAGTGCTAACAGTCAGTATCTGGATAACATGTGTGAAATGCTTGATAATGTATGCGATATCAACAGAGAGGTATATTTTCTGGGTGATTTAAAAATGTACTGGCTTTCATCGGGTGGCAGGGTAGCCTAGTGGTTAGAGCGTTGGACTAGTAACCGAAAGGTTGCAAGATTGCAATCCCTGAGCTGACAAGGTTCAAGTCTGAACAAGGCAGTTAACCCACTGTTCCTAGGCTGTCATTGACAATAAAAATGTGTTCTTAACTGACTTGCCTAGTTAAATAAAGGTACAATAAAAAAGCTGTCCACTCAAGAAAAAGCTTCAAACTGTAACTAGTGCCTGCAACCTGGTTCAGGTTATCAGTCAACCTACCAGGGTAGTTACAAACAGCACATTAATGAAATCATCAACATGTGTATCTTTACTAACGCTGCAGAAATTTGCTTGAAAGCAGTATCCAGATCTGTCGGATGTAGTGATCACAATATAGTAGCGATATCTAGGAAAGCCGAAGTTCCAAAGGCTGGTCCTAATATAGTGTATAAGAGGTCATACAAGAAGTTTTGTAGTGATTCCTATGTTGTTGATGTAAAGAATATTTGTTGGTCCGTGGTGTGTAATAAAGAGCAAACAGACTCTGCACCTGACACATTTATGAAATTGCTTATTCCAGTTACTAGTAAGCATGCACCCATTAAGAAAATTACTGTAAAAATGGTTGAGAGGTATGAGGCAAACATAGCAAATAAGTCTGGCTGCACAACCGATTGGCAAACGTATTGCAAATTGAGAAATCATGTAACTAAACCGAATAAAAAGAAGAAGAAACTACACCATGAAACAAAGATAAATGACAAAGATTTACAGTAAAAAAACTTTGGAGCACCTTAAATGTAATTTTGGGAAAAAAGGCTAACTCAGCTCCATCATTTATTCAAATCAAATCAAAGTTTATTTGTCACGTGCGCTGAATACAACAGGTGTAGACCTTACAGTGAAATGCTTACTTACAGGCTCTAACCAATAGTGCAAAAAAAAAGGTATTAGGTGAACAATAGGTAAGTAAAGAAATCAAAACAACAGTAAAAAAAAGACAGGCGAGGCTATAAAAGTNGGGGGGGGGGGGGGGGGGGGGGGGGGGGTGGCACAATGCAAAAAGTCCGGATAGCCATTTGATTACCTGTTCAGGAGTCTTATGGCTTGGGGGTAAAAACTGTTGAGAAGCCTTTTTGTCCTAGACTTGGCACTCCGGTACCGCTTGCCATGCGGTATTAGAGAGAACAGTCTATGACTGGGATGGCTGGGGTGGGGTCTTTGACAATTTTTAGGGCCTACTCTGACACCGCCTGGTGTAGAGGTCCTGGATGGCAGGCAGCTTAGCCCCAGTGATGTACTGGGCCGTATGCACTACCCTCTGCAGTGCCTTCCGGTCAGAGGCGGAGCAATTGCCGTACCAGGCAGTGATGCAACCAGTCAGGATGCTCTCGATGTTGCAGCTGTAGAACCTTTTGAGGATCTCAGGACCCATGCCAAATCTTTTTATTCTCCTGAGGTGGTATAGGCTTTGTCATGCCCTCTTTACGACTGTCTTGGTGTGTTTGGACCATTCTAGCTTGTTGTTGATGTGGACACCAAGGAACTTGAAGCTCTCAACCTGCTCCACTACAGCCCCGTCGATGAGAATGGGGGCGTGCTCGGTCCTCCTTTTCCTGTAGTCCACAATCATCTCCTTAGTCTTGGTTACGTTGAGGGACAGGTTGTTGTCCTGGCACCACACGGTCAGGTCTCTGACCTTCTCCCTATAGGCTGTCTCGTTGTTGTCGGTGATCAGGCCTACCACTGTTGTGTTGTCTTCAAACTTAATGATGGTGTTGGAGTTGTGCCTGGCCATGCAGTCGTGAGTGAACAGGGAGTACAAGAGGGGACTGAGCACGCACCCCTGGGGAGCTCCAGTGTTGAGGATCAGCGAGGCAGATGTGTTGCTACCTACCCTCACCAACTGGGGGCGGCCCGTCAGGATGTCCAGGATCCAGTTGCAGAGGGAGGTGTTTAGTCCCAGGATCCTTAGCTTAGTGATGAGCTTTGAAGGTACTATTGAATCAGATGGCTCATTCATCACAAAACCAACTGATATCGCAAACTACTTTAATATTTTTTTTTATTGGCAAGATTAACAAATTTAGGCATGACATGCCAGCAACAAACATTGACACTACACATCCAAGTATATCTGACCAAATTATGAAAGACAAGCCTTGTCATTTTGAATTCCCTAAAGTGAGTGTGGAAGAGGTGAAAGAAATATTGTTGTCTATCAACAATGACAAATCACTGTGGTCTGACAGCTTGGAAGGAAAATTACTGAGGTTAATGAAGAAGATATTACCACTACTATTTGGCAAATTTTCAATTGAAGACTGCTATAAAGTGTGTGCCCCCAGGCTTGGAGGGAAGCAAAAGTCATTCCACTACCTAATATTAAAGCCCCCTTTACTGGCTCAAATAGCCGACCAATCAGCCTGTTACCAACCCTCAGTAAACCTTTTGGGAAAAAATGGTGATTGACCAGATAAAATGCTATTTTACAGTAAACAAATTGACAACAGACTTTCAGCATGCTTATAGGGAAAGACATACAACAAGCACAGCACTTACCCAAATGACTCATGATTGGCTGAGAGAAAATTATGATACAAATATTGTGGGGGCTTTTTTGTTAAACTTCAGTGCGGCTTTTGACATTATCGATCACAGTCGGCTGCTGGAAAAACTTATGTGTTATGGCTTTACACCCCCTGCTATATTGTGGAAAAGGAGATACTGAATATTCTGTTTTCTATACTATTCTACGGTATCTCATTCACTTAATAATGTTTACATATCTTGCATTACTCATCTCATATGTATATACTGTATTCTATACTATTCTACTGTATCTTTGTCCGTTCCGCTCTGACATCGCTCGTCCATATGTACAGCTCAAGTCGGAAGTTTACATACACCTTAGCCAAATACATTTAAACTCAGTTTTTCACAATTCCTGACATTTAATCCTAGTAAAAATTCCCTGTCTTAGGTTAGTTAGGATCAACACTTTATTTTAAGAATGTGAAATGTCAGAATAATCGAGAGAATGATTTATTTCAGCTTTTATTTCTCTCATCACATTCCCAGTGGGGAAGAAGTTTGCATACATTCAATTAGTATTTGGTAGCATTGCCTTTAAATAGTTTAACATGGGTCAAACATTTCAGGTAGCCTTCCACAAGCTTCCCACAATAAGTTATGTGAAATTTGGCCCATTCCTCCTGACAGAGCTGGTGTAACTGAGTCAGGTATGTAATCTTCCTTGCTCGCACACGCTTTTTCAGGTCTGCCCACAAATGTTCTATAGGATTGAGGTCAGGGCTTGTGATGGCCACTCCAATACCTTGACTTTGTTGTCCTTAAGCCATTTTGCCACAACTTTGGAAGTATGCTTGTCCATTTGGAAGACGCATTTGCGACCAAGCTTTAACTTCCTGACTGATGTCTTGAGATGTTGCTTCAACATATCCACATAATTTTCCTTCCACATGATGCCATCTATTTTGTGAAGTGCACCAGTCCCTCCTACAGCAAAGCACCCCCACAACATGATGATGCCACCCCCGTACTTCACGGTTGGGATGATATTCTTCAGCTTGCAAGCCTCCCCCTTTTTCCTCCAAACATAATGATGGTCATTGTTTCATCAGACCAGATGACATTTCTCCAAAAAGTATGATCTTTGTCCACATGTGCGGTTGCAAACCGTAGTCTGGATTTTTTATGGCGGTTTTGGAGCAGTGGCTTCTTCCTTGCTGAGCGGCCTTTCAGGTTATGTGGAAATAGGACTTCTTTTACTGTCGATATAGATACGTTTGTACCTGTTTCCTCCAGCATCTTCACAAGGTCCTTTGCTGTTGTTCTTGGATTGATTTGCACTTTTCGTACCAAAGTACGTTCATCTCTAGGAGACAGAATGCATCTCCTTCCTGAGCGGTATGACGGCTGCGTGGTCCCATGGGGTTTATACTTGTGTACTATTGTTTGTACAGATGAACGTGGTACCTTCAGGCATTTGGAAATTGCTCCCAAGGATGAACCAGACTTGTGGAGGTCTACTTTTTTTTTCTGAGGTCTTGGCTGATTTCTTTTGATTTTCCCATGATGTCAAGCAAAGAGGCACTGAGTTTGAAGGTAGGCCTTGAAATACATCCACAGGTACACCTCCAATTGACTAAAATTATGTAAATTAGCCTATCAGAAGCTTCTAAAGCCATGACCTAATTTTCTGGAATTTTCCAAGCTGTTTAAAGGCACAGTCAACTTTTGACCCACTGGAATTGTGATACAGTGAATTATAAGTTAAATAATCTGTCTGTAAACAATTGTTTGAACAATTACTTGTGTCATGCACAAAGTAGATGTCCTAACCAACTTTCCAAAACTATAGTTTGTTAACAAGAAATTTGTGGAGTGGTTGAAAAACGAGTTTTAATGACTCCAACCTAAGTGTATGTAAACTTCTGACTTCAACTGTAAGTGTCTTATATCAGCTGAAAGCTTAAATTCTTGTTAATCTAACTGCACTGTCCAATTTACAGTAGCTATAACAGCAAAAACATGCCATGCGATTGTTTGAGGACGGCGCCCCACAGGTTTCATACATTCAAAAATAACGATTAAATATTCACTTACTTTTTGAAAATCTTCCTCTGATTTGTCATCCAAAGGGTCCCAGCTATAAAATGTATTGTCATTTTGTTAGATAAAATCCTTATTTATATCCCAAAAAGTTTGTTTAGTTGTCGCTATCGATTTGAGTGATCCACTCGTTCAACATGCAGAGAAAGTAATCCAAAAATCAACCCCTAAATTTTGTTTCAAGAAGTCAAAATACATTTCTATTTATTCCTCAGATAACCTAAAATGTAATCAAACTATAACTTTTATTACGGAAAGAATTTAGCAGGTGCGCCCTGTCTTCATTTAGCGCGCAAACACGAATTTCCAAGACTGTGTCCCTTTACTAAAACTGATATTTCTTATTCGTTTTTGAAGTTACAAGTGAAACCTTGAACTTACACAGCTGAGACCCTGTGGAAGCCATGGGAATTGCATCCATGGAGCTATTTCAATATGACCTTTTACTTGCCTTTCTAAGAGGATGGTCTCTCAAAATAAAAAATATCCGGTTGGTTTTTCTTTGGATTTTCTCCTACCATATCTATTGTGTTATATTCTCCTACATTATTTTAACATTCTACAAACTTCAAAGTGTTTTCTTTCCAATGGTACCAATTATATGCATATCCTGGCTTCAGCGCCTGAGCAACAGGTAGTTTAATTTTGGCACGTCATTCAGGCGGAAATGGAGAAAAAAGGGGCCTAGCCATAAGAAGTTAAAGATCCAACTTAAAGGAGCTGGAGCAGTTTTGCCTTGAAGAATGGGCAAAAATCCCAGTGGTTAGATGTGCCAAGCTTATAGAGACATACCTCAAGAGACTCATAGCTGTAATTGCTGCAAAAGGTGGCTCTACAAAGTATTGTCTCTGGGGGGGTGAATAGTTGTGCATGCTCAAGTTTTCTTTTTTTGTCTTATTTCTTGTTTGTTTCACAATAAAAAATATTTTGCATCTTCAAAGTGGTAGGCATGTTATGTAAATCAAATGATACAACCCCCCGAAAAAATATTTTTTAATTCCAGGTTGTAAGGCAACCAAATAGGAAAAATGCCAAGGGGGGTGAATACTTTCGCAAGCCACTGTATTACTTGCTAGATATTACTGCACTGTCGGAGCTAGAAGCACAAGCATTTCGCTCAGAGCTCTACTGACAATTCCTTCAACCTTATGGCTTGGTTTTTGCTCTGACATACACTGTCAACTGTGGGACCTTATATGGACAGGTGTGTGCCTTTCCAAATCATGTCCAATTAATAGAATTTACCACAGGTGGACTCCAGTCAAGTTGTTGAAACATCTCAAGGGTGATCAATGGAAACAGGATGCACTTGAGCTCAATTTCAAGTCTCATAGCAAAAGGGTCTGAATACTTATGTAAATAAGGTATTTCTGTTTTTAATTTGTAATAAATTTACAACAATTTCTAAAAACCTGTTTTTGCTTTGTCATTATGGGGTATTGTGTGTGTATTGAAGAGGAAAATATTCATTTAATCAATTTAGAATAAGGCGGTAACGTAATAAAATTTGGAAAAAGTCAAGGGGTCTGAATACTTTCCGAATGCACTGTATGTGTTTACAGAAATATGTATGGAGACACAGCACATGGAGACTTGCAAGATGATGGGATGAAGCCCAGACTGACAGAGGGGCTTGATACTGATGTCTCTGAATGAAGAGAGACATGGCACGCATAAACATTTCACTAAACACAACTTTTACTTGTATCGTCTTTTTTATTACAGAATTGAATGGTAACATTCACTATGGTGATGTAGAACTGTGTATTCTGCACCAGGATCCGGGAACTCCTATTGTATATGGGACACCACACAGGAAGGCATGACCACTCTGATATTTTTGCCATTACCACTAGACAAAATGTTTGTCGGCACTGTATCTGTATTCGATGGGAATGAGAATCAAAGATGAAAGGTGCACATTGTTTTGTCAGCAGAACACTGCATCTATGGTATTATGTAAAGGGCTGTTTCTTCTACAGGGACCTGTTACTACATTTGAAAGTTATCAAAATACTTAGTTTAGAAAATCTATATCAATTCAGCAATTGCATTCTTCTCATATTACTCTGTAGGCTACTAACCTATTCAAAGCTTCCTTCAGCATCTCACCATACATCCGCCTGTAGTTATTGAACTCAACCTGCAGGAGGTTTGTTTGTTTGCGATTGAGTGGGGTTAACAGCTGTGGGCAAGGTTCTGATGGATGGGTTTGTCTTGGTAATGGCAAGGACACACCCAAGAAACACAAAAATCAAACCACGCCCCCAAGCCAACTCACGTTTGGCTTTTGTCTTGGCCGCCAGTATTTCTTGCGGAGCAAGCCAAAAACAAGGCAAAATCAGCGGGTGTAGTTCCCCAGTTGAACCAGCCTTAGAAGCGTAGGCCTAGGGTAAGGGTAGTGGAGGGCTTGATATGAAACGGAAATAAAGCAATCTGTTTTTTAAAACAAAAACAACATTTCTAAATAGGATGAGGTCAGAAGCATGATATCATATATCGCTTCTCTCGTTCCATGGCACTGTGTGCACACGTAGGCCCAAATGTCTTCACGCATAACATTTGCAAAATATGCCATTGATATGGTGTGTCTTTGGTAATTGGACGATGGGGAGAGATTGCTTACTTGAACAAGCAAAATTAAGTATGCAGGTATGTGAACTGTGAATAATGAAAAAGCATCAGAGCCGAAACCTCCAAGTAGACCATTTATTACCCCTTTATTCATATGCTACTTGGCAAATGGTCAGGATAAAAATTCCAGTGCACCAGTTTTTACATGGCAAAATTGCAAACAAACGTGCGTTTGACACTTGCGCCTCCTTAGAGCCAGACCAAAATAGAGCCCTCTCTCTCTCTTTGCGAGCCTTAACCGGGAGCTACGGCTCCTTGGGTAGGACTGAGGCAGTATTTGTACAACACGAACCGTCTGCTCTGTAATGAAATGCCATCTGTCTCTGCATCTGAAGACGCACGCGCACGCACACATATGTGCTTTCACTCTCTGGTTATCTGTGTATGTGTGTGTGTATGTGTGTATGTGTGTACTTACTATCAAGATTCCCTCTGCCCCTGGCCTGATGAGGAAGTTGGTTGGGTCCCATTAGTAGCTTCTATTCTCAATAAGTCCCCACAGTGAGTTCAGAGGACATTGTCGTTGGGTATCCATGTTTGTTCTGGGGCCTGTGTGTCTCTGTGTCCCACATACATTGGCTCCCGTCTCTGCTCTTCCCTGTCCACTAGGTGAAAGGAAGGCCTTTAGGTATGGGGACATCTAGTGGTGAGAATGTGTGGTGCATTCAGTGAGCCAGGTCATCATCATAACTAACTACACTGCTGGACTGGCAATGTCAGTGACGTGTGGTGAGGTCAGTGGCTGGGTAAGCACCATCGGTGGTGCTATTTTTGTAGGTACCATAGAGCATAATGTCATAATTTCTCAATGATAGTTGGTACCGACATGTAGCCTATTGTATGATATATATCACGCATTTTGTGACAAAATAAACAAATGACGAATTCAATTTGATTTGCTAAGTTTCATAAATACTGAACAAAAATATAAACGTGACATGCAACAATTTAAAAGATTTTACTGTTACAGTTCATATGAGGAAATCAGTCAAACGAAAAAAATGAATTAGGCCCCTAATCTATGGATTTCACATCACTGGGCAGGGGTGCAGCCATGGGTGGCCCAGAAAATCAGAATTTGTTTTTCCCTACAAAAGGGCTTTATTACAGACAGCACACCTATTACAGAGGGTAGTGCGTAAGTCACATCACTGGGGTCAAGCTTCCTGCCATCCAGGACCTCCATACAGTGAGGGAAAAAAGTATTTGATCCCCTGCTGATTTTGTACGTTTGCCCACTGACAAAGAAATTATCAGTCTATAATTTTAATGGTAGGTTTATTTGAACAGAATAACAATAAAAAAATCCAGAAAAACGCATGTGAAAAATGTTATGAATTGATTTGCATTTTAATGAGGGAATAAGTATTTGACCCCCTCTCAATCAGAAAGATGTCTGGCTCTCAGGTGTCTTTTATACAGGTAACGAGCTGAGATTAGGAGCACACTCTTAAAGGGAGTGCTCCTAATCTCAGTTTGTTACCTGTATAAAAGACACTTGTCCAGAGAAGCAATCAATCAATCAGATTCCAAATTCTCCACCATGGCCAGGACCAAAGAGCTCTCCAAGGATGTCAGGGACAAGATTGTAGACCTATACAAGGCTGGAATGGGCTACAAGACCATCGCCAAGGAGCTTGGTGAGAAGGTGACAACAGTTGGTGCGATTATTCGCAAATGGAAGAAACACAAAAGAACTGTCAATCTCCCTCGGCCTGGGGCTCCATGCAATATCTCACCTCGTGGAGTTGCAATGATCATGAGAACGTGAGGAATCAGCCCAGAACTACACGGGAGGATCTTGTCAATGATCTCAAGGCAGCTGGGACCATAGTCACCAAGAAAACAATTGGTAACACACTACGCCGTGAAGGACTGAAATCCTGCAGCGCCGGCAAGGTCCCCCTGCTCAAGAAAGCACATATACATGCCCGTCTGAAGTTTGCCAATGAACATCTGAATGATTCAGAGGACAACTGGGTGAAAGTGTTGTGGTCAGATGAGACCAAAATGGAGCTCTTTGGCATCAACTCAACTC
>QNTS01000267.1:1083418-1094347 GCA_003317085.1 Hucho hucho
TATTTTGGTTTCATCTGACCATATGACATTCTCCCAATCCTCATCTGGATCATCCAAATGCTCTCTAGCAAACTTCAGACGGGCCTGAACATGTACTGGCTTAAGCAGGGGGACACGTCTGGCACTGCAGGATTTGAGTCCCTGGCGGCGTAGTGTGTTACTGATGGTAGGCTTTGTTACTTTGGTCCCAGCTCTCTGCAGGTCATTCACTAGGTCCCCCCGTGTGGTTCTGGGATTTTTGCTCACCGTTCTTGTGATCATTTTGACCCCACGGGGTGAGATCTTGCGTGGAGCCCCAGATCGAGGAAGATTATCAGTGGTCTTGTATGTCTTCCATTTCCTAATAATTGCTCCCACAGTTGATTTCTTCAAACCAAGCTGCTTACCTATTGCAGATTCAGTCTTCCCAACCTGGTGCAGGTCTACAATTTTGTTTCTGGTGTCCTTTGACAGCTCTTTGGTCTTGGCCATAGTGGAGTTTGGAGTGTGACTGTTTGAGGTTGTGGACAGGTGTCTTTTATACTGATAACAAGTTCAAACAGGTGCCATTAATACAGGTAACGAGTGGAGGACAGAGGAGCCTCTTAAAGAAGAAGTTACAGGTCTGTGAGAGCCAGAAATCTTGCTTGTTTGTATGTGACCAAATACTTATTTTCCACCATAATTTGCAAATAAATTCATTAAAAATCCTACAATGTGATTTTCTGGATTTTTTTCCCTCATTTTGTCTGTCATAGTTGAAGTGTACCTATGATGAAAATTACAGGCCTCTCTCATCTTTTTAAGTGAGAGAACTTGCACAATTGGTGGCTGACTAAATACTTTTTTGCCCCACTGTATGTCCCTCTCTCTTCTACATCTTTTCCTTTTCCACTCTCTCTCTCTTCTTTCTCTCACTCCCCCCTCCTCTGTGTGTGCTTTCTGGAGGCAGATTCCAGTTGGACAGATCATTGTGTCCTCTCTCTGATTCTTGCCGGGGTTTGGTCTCTGGCCGGCCCCTGACGCAACTGGAGCCACGAAAGCTCAGGAGAGGAGCCTGGGAAGGCAGAACAAAGGACCGCTCGTCCTTCTGCGTCTCCGTTTCTCTTCCCGCCCTCCCCTGCTCCCCTCATACTCCTTTCCTACCCACTCCTTTCCTACCCTACACACTGCACCACATTGAGACAGACAAGAAGAATGGGCCTGTTACCCAGGGTGAATGAGACACAGAATGAAAGAGACAGAGAGTCAGAGAGGGAGAAAAAAGAAAGAGAGAGAAAAAGAGGGATAAGTAACTAACATGCCAAGAGGAGCTGCATTACAATGCAGTCGTTGTTGGAAAGCAGTGTCCTCGCTTGTTCTGTGTGGAACTGTCAGTGTGTCAACTAGGGCTGAGACACACACTCATGCATACGTGTTTGTGTGTCTGTATTTCTGTCTGTTTGTTTATGTGTGTGTGTGTTTATGTGAGTGTCATAATAGACCCTCTAACAGGTCTTTGCCCCTGGGCCTCCCAGCACACCTTGAAGAGACTTTTCTCTGTCGTCATTGTCTCTCTATATAATGTCATCAGTATTTTCATCCATGAATCTGGGCAAGAGAGGTACGAGGAAAGAAGACCCAGCTACACAGAAAGAGACAGAGAGAGAGGGAGAGAGAGTCCAACGCAGATGGCACTCAGGGCAAGGCTGGATTATCCTCCAAAAACACGCACACACTCCTATCCAGTTTTTTGGTGCCATTATTGGCATCCTTTGCCTCACCCAGATCTCTGAATCGACATGGCCATGCATGGAGAGCTGGGTTAAATCTAAAGCATTTCGTAATCCTTGGTAATTCTAATGTTTTAATTACTTAGATGAACAGGAGGTGTTTGAGCAAAGCCTAATCTCTGAGACATATGGGATAAACTCAGTGAGAGAGAGATAGAAAGCGAGAGAGAGACAGAAAGAGAGAGAAAGAAGCATTGTCTTTGTATTCTCCTTCAAAACAGACACAGCACACAGAGGGTTATTCATGAAATATTAGCACTGTATTAAGTTTACCACCTGTTATCAACAAGGCTTGTTTTTTATTCTCTTTTGCGTTTTTTTTCTAGTGTATTTTCTATGTGTAATTTGTGGTGTAATTGTAAGATGCATGGCTCCCTTGCAAAACAGACCTCGGTCACAATGGGTCTCAATGTTAACATGAAGGTAAAATAAAACATTTGACATTGTATTGAAGTTCTGGGAAAAGACTGTGAGCATATTTCTGCGAAGGTGTCTCAAGCAGCAGTGTACCGTGAATCCTGTCAATCAGACTGCAAGACTAAGGGATCTAAACTGGGTTCTTTGACCTCATGTTAGGGTGCCAGGTCCACTCTGTTCTATTCTGATGGGTGTTAACACAATCAACTCCCTTTGAGTCTGGGGCAGTTTTTCAGACGCTGTTGAGTAACGAGAATCGCCTCTCGGGCGCCCCCCAGGACCCCCGGAGAACCACCAGCCCCCGGCCCTCTGATTCGGGGGATCAAGCCCTGAGCTCAGGGTGAGCCTTAAGACAAGGAGTGACAACCAGGACAGCTGCAGGGGTTGGAAACTGGTCTCGGCAAGGCAAGCTCCCCTACTACCCAGTCGGGGTGGGCGAAGCAGCCAAACAATCCATTGTTTTTGGCATGGCCCGAGGAATTGGATACAGGACCGACGTTCAAGGGGCTCTCCAAAAAATATGCTGGGATGAGCCTGCTGCCCCCTCATCCTCCTTCTCCTCCTTCTCCCCTTTAAATGTATCCTTAGGAACACTTTTACGTATATATTTACTATTATAAATCAACCGGAATATAAACTGAGCTCTAAAGACGGTAAATAAGACACTGCGCGACTTCTCGGGCGCGCGCCCTGGGTACTGTTGACATCAAGGGGGGACCCACTTGTTTGGTCGTTTTCTCTGGGCTAATGCATTCAAAATGGAGGGAAACACCATCTCGAGGCTGCTGACATCATAAGGAAGCGATGTGTACTGCATTCATATGCCCTTATATGGTCATTTTCATGAGGGAGGGGTTCCAAATGAGCAATGTGTCAAAATCACTTTTTCCAGGACAGAAATTCCTCGGGGTTTTGCCTGCCATATCCGTTCTGTTTCACTCACAGACAAATGGTTAACAGTTTTGGAAAATTCAGAGTGTTTCCTATCCAATGGTACTAAATATATGCATATCCTATTTTCTGGGCCTGAATGGGAGGCATTTTACTTTGGGCACGCCAGGCTCTCCAAAACCGTCACCTCAGGAGCTGCTCCCTGAGAAGTTAACATCGACGGGACTGAAGTGGAGTGGGTAGAGAGTTTCAAGTTCCTTGGTGTCCACATGACCAACAAACTATCATGGTCCACCAAGACAATTGTGAAGAGGGCACAGCAACACCCCTCAGGAGACTGAAAAGATTTGGCATGCGTCCCCAGATCCTCAAAAAGTTCTACAGCTGCACCATTGAGAGCCTCCTGATGGGCTGCATCACCGCCTGTTATGGCAACTGCTCCGCATCTGACTGTAAGGCACTAGAGAGTGTAGTGCGTATAGCTCAGACATCCAGGACATATATACTAGACGGTGTCAGAGGAAGGCCCAAAAAATTGTCAAAGACTCCAGTCACCCAAGTCATAGACTGTTCTCTCCGCTACCTCACGGCAAGTGGTACCGGAGCGCCAAGTCTAGGACCAAAAGGCTCCTTAACAGCTTCTACCCCCAAGCCATAAGACTGCTGAACAACTAATCAAATGGTCGCCCGGACTATTTACATTGACCCACCCCACTTTGTTTTTAAACTGTTGCTACTCGCTATTTATTATCTACGCATAGCCACTTTACAAATTACCTTGGCTAACCTGTACCCCCGAACATTGACTCGGTACCGGTACCCCCTGTATATAGCCTCGTTATTGTTATGTAAATGTCTTGTGCTACTTGATTGATATATAGATATATTTTTAGATTTTATTAACTCTATTTCTTGAACTGCATTGTTGGTTAAGGGCTTGTAATTAAGCATTTTACGGTAATTAAGCATTTCACGCCTGTTGTATTTGGCGCATGTGAGAAATACAGTTTAATGTGATTTGATTTTCAGCCACTCACACATTCCACGGTAAAATAAGGGTAATATATATATTTTTTATTATAAAAAAAAGATGGAGCTGAAAACAGACAACACGTTAAGGGGGATTTTGGGTTTATATAAGGACCAACGAGCCAGCTACAAACACAGCTACTATAGACACATCCACAGCCTCCACTATCTGAAAACCCAACCCAACAAGTAATAAAACAATGCCTTCCTCCCTGCCAAGGGCACTCCCTGGCAAAACAATAGGACATGCACTTTTTTTTCTCCCTCCCCTTTATCAAAGAGCATTCTAGCTCCAGAGCCCCTAAGTCCTGACTCCCTCCCCATGTGACACGCAAGTCATCTTTAAGAATTGATTCACTCTGGTATCTAAAGCCTAGGGAGCCTAGCTGCCAAGATAGCCGGCATACATGCTGCATATGGGGCCAGGTACGCAACAGCTGCTCCCCAACAATAAAGGCAGTCGTAGAAGAGAAGATGCAGCCTAACCTCTCTCCCTGTCCGTGACTGGTCACCTTGGGCCAGTTGTTGCCCGCGGCCACAGTGGCAGTTGGGTCCAAACCCGGGGGATGGCTATAGAGGGACAACTATAATTCACAATGTGGAAGAGGGGGAGAGAGAAGGGAGTGAGGGAGAAGGGAGGGAGGGGTAGAGAGAACAATGGGGAGATATTTTCCCTTCCTTCCTTCGGAGAAGCACATGGTGCGGTGTGTGCCACCAAGATGGCTCTGTGACACATGGTCGGCTGTAAATAAGACAATGGCATGTAATTATTTTCAGAGGGAGATCGTCTGGGAGTCTCTCTGGAGGTCGTGTGAAGGGGATGTCAGAACCCATCCAGCGCCCTGATGGACACCCACTCACGCACACATACAGACACTCACACTGTGGAGGATCAGAGTTATCAGAGTTAGATAGGGAACATTGTGAAACTGGAGATAAAAATAATCTGTAAGGAGACAGGATAAATATTACCTCACAATTTGAAGTACTTATTTAAACCCTGGCAAGCCAAACCCTAGTCAACTTCTATCACTCCTCAAGCTGGATAAGACTGGTTTATAAATTGAATAATAGGGGTATGTTCTTTGCCAACCATCTATAAATTGAGATGATTGATGAATAAAGCATGCACAGAAAAAGATGAGCCCCAAAATCTGGCAGGTCAGTAGCCCATGTCAATAACCCCCATACTACAGAGCAGTCCTTGTCCCTAACCCCTACACTACAGAGGGGTCCATGTGTCACGTTGGTATGAAGAGATTCGGGAGACAGATGCAGGAATGAGTAATAGTTTTTTTTAAAACCCAAATTACGGTGTGCCGTGTAAAGGCACTGGGACGAAGACCAAACAAACACGTAACAAAACACAGGGTGGAAACCCAAACAAAAGAGCGAGGAGTACCTCGAATAAATAACACACGCAATTATTAACACACGGGATGAGACCCGTAATCATCTGCGCAATCCACAAGGACACGAAAGCCCAAAACACACAGCACAGGTTCTCACACGCACCAACGGACATAGTAACAATGAAGGACAGCCCAAAGGAAACCAAAGGGCACACTTATACAAGTACTAATCAGTGGGAATAGGGGACAGGTGTGCGTAATGAAAGTTCCAGAGGGATCCGTGACTGTAACCCCCCCGCCCGACGTGCTGCACCAGCAGTGCAACGACTCCGGCCTCGAAAATGACCACAGGAACACAGTGCGGGTCGGCATCGGACGGACCGGTAGCAGTGGCGTCGGACAGACCGGTTGTGGCGGCGTCGAACTGGCCAGTTGTAGCTGCTGAAGTTGCGTCGTCGGACAGACCCGTTGTGGCGAAGTCGGATGACCCAGTTGCAGCTGCCGAAGTTGCAGGGATGCCGGACGGATCAGTAGCAGCGTTGTCGAACGGGCCATTCCCGCTGTCTCCCTTAATGGTAGATTATTCTGTCACATTGGTATGAAGAGATTCGGGAGACAGATGCAGGAACGAAGACCAAACAAGCACGTAACAAAACACAGGGTAGAAACCCAAAGCAAAAGAGCGGGGAGTACCTCAAATAAATAACAATGATTAAAGCAATTGGTTGCACAATTGGTTGGGCGCCCGTAAAACTGATGCCATTTCTTAAAGACAATGGTGGCTTTAAAAAAGTGTAATGGCTTTGATAGGAGAAAACTGAGGATGGATCAATAACATTGTTGTTACTCCACATACTAACCTAAATGACAGAGTGAAAAGAAGGAAGCTTGTACACAACAAAAATATTCCAAAACATGCATCCTGTAGTCACTAAAGTAAAACTGCAAAAAATGTGTCGAAGAGATTAACTTTATATCATTATTTTGGGGGCAAATCCAACACAACACATCACTGAGTACCACTCCTCATATTTTCAAGCATGGTGGTTGCATTATGTTGTGGGTATGCTTGTCATCGTCAAGGACTAGGGACTTTTTTAGGATTCAAATAAATGGATTAGAGCTAAGTACAGGCAAAATCCTGAAGAAAAATCTCCTTTCCAACAAACACTGGGACAGGTGGTAAGGGTAGGCAACAACACGTCTGCCACGCTGATCCTCAACACTGGGGTCCCTCAGGGGTGTGTACTTAATCTCCTCCCTGTTCACCCACGACTGCGTGGCCAAACATGACTCCATTAAGTTTGCTGACGACACAATAGTGGTAGGCCTGATCACCGACAATGATGAGACAGCCTACAGGGAGGAGGTCAGAGAACTGGCAGTGTGGTGCCAGAACAACAACCTCTCCCTCAATGTGAGCAAGATAAAGGAGCTGATCGTGGACTACAGCAAAAGGCAAACAGGCCCCCATTAACATCGATGGAGCTGTATTGGAGCAGGTCGAGAGTTTCAAGTTCCTTGGTGTCCACATCACCAACAAACTATCATGGTCCAAACACACCAACATAGTCGTGAAGTGGGCACGACAAAACTTTTTCCCCCTAAGGAGACTGAAAAGATTTGGCATGTGTCCCCAGATCCTCAAAAAGTTCTATAGCTGCACCATCGAGAGCATCCTGACCGGTTGCATCACCACCTGGTATGGCAACTGCTCTGCATCTAACCGTAAGACGCTACAGATGGTATTACGTACGGCCTAGTACATCACTGGGGCCAAGCTTCCTGTCAACCAGGACCTATATAATAGGTGGTGTCAGAGGAAAGCCCATAAAATTGTCAGAGGCTCCAGTCACCCAAGTCATAGACTGTTTACTCTGCTACCGCACAGCAAGCGGTACCTGAGGGCCAAGTGTAGGACCAAAATGCTTCTTAACAGCTTCTACCCCCAAGCCATAAGACTGCTGAACAATTAATCAAATGGCTACCCAGACTCTTTACATTGACCCCCTCCCTCCCTCCGTTTGTTTTGTACACTGCTGCTACTCGCTGTTTATTATCTATGCATAGTCACTTCACCCCTACCTACATGTACAAATTACCTCAACTAACACTGACTCTGTACTGGTACCCCCTGTATATAGCCTCGTTATTGTTATTTTATTGTGATACTTTTTATAATTTTTTTACTCTTGTTTATTTGGTATATATTTTCTTAACTCTTCTTGAACTGCACTGTTGGTTAAGGGCTTGTAAGTATGCATTTCACGGTAAGGTCTACAGTTGTTGTATTCGGAGCATGTGACAAATTAAGTTTGATTTGATTTGATAGTTTTGACCATCTTCATCCTTTTTCTGTTGCCTCAACATTGACATAATTTGTTCTATGTCTAAAAAACTGATTTCTCATATGTACTGTATGAATGTGACTTTTCATTCAATTTCCTTAGAAGCCTTCTGTGACATCTGACGGACCAACGTGATTCAGTGAGAGGCGCATACTCCCTCCACCCTCCCAATCCCAATTCAGCCTAGTCCGTCCATATGGACTCCTTCTGTTCAGCCCTCAAATCACAACCTTTATACCAACAGATGCTTCCAAACTCGTCATCTCTCTGAGTGGCTATTGAGACTTTACTTTCTGACCCACATGCTAAGGAGTTCAATTTACTAGATGCACTGAACAGGAGAGAGCGTCCAGAATGCCCATACCTAATCAAAATAATATGTCATTTTTTTCTTTGTTGTTCTGAAATCCCGTCTGCAGCGCAGTAAGGAGCTCAGCGTCTAAAGAGGCTTTGGTGCGTTTAGGGGAAAGATGGGCCATATTACAGAGGAACAGAAGCCTGCTTGATTAATGGGCAGGATAATCACCTCATCAAATCACTCTCACTTATTAAATCTTGTTTAATATCGTAATGAGGGCCTCCTGAGCTGCTTTGCTATATTCCCCCTCTCTTTCTCCCTTTCTCTCTCTCACTCTCTTTTTCTCCCCCTCCTCCTTTCGCTCCGAGTGTTTCCAAAGCCAAACGGTTAGGGTTGAAGCAAGCTATTCACTCTAATTCTCACTGTCCCTCTCTCTCTCTTCCTCTATCTCTCTCTGTAATGCTGTAATTATCTTTCCAGCACTCTCCATTGTGCCCTCTCTTGCTCTTTTGTCTGTCCCAAGCTCTTTCTCTCTTGTTTCTTTCTCGCCTTCTTCATTCGCCTTCTTCATTTTGTTTATAGAACAAGATCAATTGGAAAAGAGGAAGAAAAGAGAAAAAAGAGTGCCTCCTTTTCCATTAATATGTTTGCCTCTGTAGGGACTACTCTGTATTATAGGGGTTAAGGACATGGACTGTTCTGTAGTGTAGGGGTTGCATTTACATTTTAGTCATTAAGCAGACGCTCTTATCCTGAGCGACATACAGTCAGTGCATTCATCTTAAAATAGCTAGGTGGGACAAGTCATAATAAGTAAAATTTTCCTTAATAAAGTAGCTATCAGCAAAGTCAGTGATAGTATGGGGGAACAAAGTCAAGTGTGAGTGTAAATTCACAAGGTTCAGGGACATGGTGTCACGGATCCCTCCGGAACGTTCATCACGCACACCTGTCCCCTATTCCCACTGATTAGTATTTGTATATATATATGCCCTTTGGTTTCCATGGTCTTGTCGATTATTGTTGCTATGTCCGTTGGTGCGTGTGAGTACCTGTGCTGTGTGTTTGGGCTTTCGTGCCCTTGTGGATTGCGCAGATGATTATGGGTCTCGTCCCGTGTGTTAATCATTGTGCGCAATACAGGGCTAAGATTGAATCATACTACACCGGCTCCGACGCTCGTCTTATGTTGCAGGGCTTGCAAACTATTACAGACTACAAAGAGATGCACAGCTGCAAGCTGCCCAGTGACATGAGCCTACCAGACGAGCTAAATCACTTCTATGCTCGCTTCGAGGCAAGCAACACTGAGACATGCATGAGAGCATCAGCTTTTCCGGACGACTGTGTGATCACGCTCTCCGTAGCCGACGTGAGTAAGACCTTTAAACAGGTCAACATACACAAGGCTGTGGGGCCAGACGGATTACCAGGACGTGTGCTCTGGGCATGTGCTGACCAACTGGCAGGTGTCTTCACTGACATTTTCAACATGTCCCTGATTGAGTCTGTAATACCAACTTGTTTCAAGCAGACCACCATAGTCCCTGTGCCCAAGAACACAAAGGCAACCTGCCTAAATGACTACAGACCCGTAGCACTCACGTCCGTAGCCATGAAGTGCATTGAAAGGCTGGTCATGGCTCAGATCAACACCATCGCAGATACCCTAGACCCACTCCAATTTGCATACCGCCCCAACAGATCCACAGATGATGCAATCTCTATCGCACTCCACACTGCCCTTCCCCACCTGGACAAAAGGAACACTTATGTGAGAATAATATTCATTGACTACAGCTCAGCGTTCCAACATCATAGTACCCTCAAAGCTCATCACTAAGCTAAGGATCCTGGGACTAAACAACTCCCTCTGCAACTGGATCTTGAATTTCCTGACGAGCCACCCCCAGGTGGCAATGATAGGCAACAACACGTCTGCCACGCTGATCCTCAACACTGGGGCCCCTCAGGGGTGCGTGCTTAGTCCCCGTCTGTACTCCCTGTTCACCCACGACTGCGTGGCCAAACACGAGAGCATCCTGACCGGTTGCATTACCGCCTGGTATGGCAACTGCTCGGCAACTGACAGGAAGGCGCTACACAGGGTGGTGCGAACGGCCCAGTACATCACTGGGGCCAAGCTTCCTGACATTCAGGACCTATATAATAGGTGGTGTCGGAGGAAAGCCCAAAAATAGTCAAAGACTCCAGTCACCCAAGTCATAGACTGTTCTCTCTGCTACCGCAAGGCAACTGGTACCGGAGCGCCAAGTCTAGGACCAAATGGCTCCTTAATAACTTTTTCCTCCAAGCCATAAGACTGCTGAACAACTAAACTAATCAAATGGTCACCCGGAATATATACACAGACTATATACATTTTACACGGCTGCTACTCGCTGTTTATTATCTATGAATAGTCACTTTACGATTTACCTCTACTAACCTGTACCCCCGCACATTAACTTCTTAGGGAGCGGCAGGTGAGGTGACGGTTTTGGAGAGTCTGGCGTGCCCAAAGCAAAATGCCTGCCACTCAGGCTCAGAAATATGCACATAATTAGTACTATTGGATAGGAAAAACTCTGAAGTTCCTAAAAGTGTTAACATAATGTCTGTGAGTATAACAGAACTCATTTACAGTGGGGAAAAAAAGTATTTAGTCAGCCACCAATTGTGCAAGTTCTCTCACTTAAAAAGATGAGAGAGGCCTGTAATTTTCATCATAGGTACACTTCAACTATGACAGACAAAATGAAGAAAAAAAATCCAGAAAATCACATTGTAGGATTTTTAATGAATTTATTTGCAAATTATGGTGGAAAATAAGTATTTGGTCA
>QNTS01000267.1:1095425-1111824 GCA_003317085.1 Hucho hucho
TGACCAAATACTTATTTTCCACCATAATTTGCAAATAAATTCATAAAAAATCCTACAATGTGATTTTCTGGATTTTTTTTCCTCATTTTGTCTGTCATAGTTGAAGTGTACCTATGATGAAAATTACAGGCCTCTCTCATCTTTTTAAGTGAGAGAACTTGCACAATTGGTGGCTGACTAAATACTTTTTTTCCCCACTGTAGCAGGCAAAAACCAGAGAAAAAAACATCCGGAAATCAGTTTCTGGTGACCTTTGGCTCTGTTAGACACACTACCTATTGAATCCATTTGTTACCAGGACTGAGACTCCAGTACCTATGGCTTCCACTAGATGTCAGCAGTCTATATACAAAGACTCAGAGAGATTGGAGTAAACACAACGAATAGGTACAGGAAATGGCATGGGGACCTGAAATGTCAACAAGTTTTCTCGGGCGCGAGTCTGGCTGGACACGCCCCACTTTATTTTACTTATATAAGGTATAGGTGACCATCCAATATCGCTAATATTCATAAAAGGATAGCTAAGGATGCATTTTAACTGGTATTTGATTTGTTTAGGAAAAGTTTATAGGTATATTTGAACGCGTTCTCCTCACGTTTCAATGGGCGAGTGGACGCTGTATTTTATTAACATAATGCGCCAACCAAACTGAGATTTATGGATATAATAAATTACTTTTTCTAACAAAAGAACCATTGGACACTTGGGAAGCCCTCAGCAGAAGTTCTTCAGAAGGTAAGGGATTTGTTTTCGCTGTGAAATGTGTTTTGTTTGAACCGCGATGGTTTATGAAATCATGCTAATGGAGAAATATTGGAGGTGCTACCCTCAAACAATCAAATGTTGTGCTTTCGCCGTAAAGCCTTTTCGAAATCTGACAATACTGTGATATTGCCAAGAAGCAGAGCTTTTGATGACTATGCAACACTTGTATACCGATGAATGTTTAATAATTCAACTTTTGCATTTTGAATTTGGCGCCTTACATTTCACCGGGTAGTGTCGGGAGTGGCGCCCCACTGCTCCCTAAGTAGTTAACTCTGTACCGGTACCCCTGTATATTGCCTCGTTATTGCTATGTAAATGTCTTGTAAATGTTTTTTTTACTTTAGTTTATTTATAAAATATTGTATTTTGGTTGGTTAAGGGCTTTTAAGTAAGCATTTCACGGTAAGGTCTACGCCTGTTGTATATGGCGCCTGTGACAAATAAAATTTGATTTGATTTGTGTTATTTCATAGTTTTGAATGTTGAAAATAGTCAAAATAAAGAAAAAACCCTTGAATGAGTAGGTGTGTCCAAACTTTTGACTGGTACTGTGTATATATATATATATATATATATATATATATATATATATATATATATATATATATATATACACATATACACACACATACTGTATATACTTGAATGGATCTATTTAGTGGATCATTTCATACTGTCACTCCTTTGAATTAATACTTAGCCTTTGAATTAATGTTCAAGAAGAGCTATTATCCTGTTATACTGTTTTACAGGGATCCATAAAAAATACAAATACTCTGATGAATATAGACATTTTTATTTGATTTGTATGATTGCGTTATAAATGCTGTTGATGAATGTGATATTTGAGAAGTAACCTTTTGATAGTGCAATGACTTTTCCTTTATAATGAAAATACTTACACCCTCAAAGGTCCAATTTCTTTATCCCAATCATCAATGCCAGCCAAAGCACAATTGTCTTGTATCTGGAAATGTCATCAGACCAAAGTTACAGGTAGATCAAAACCATGACCTGCTTGACCTGCACTTTCATAGTGTTTATATACACAATGCTCAATCCTTAATAACCACAAGCCTTACCCTTACCTATTATGTGCCAAACCTCTGGTGGCCAAGTGGTGGCATCGGTTACTCGGAGCCCGTCAGTGACACGCCAAGGGCATGATGGAATTAGTGGGATTCTCTGCTGTGACAGCTTGCTCTGGCCAAATGGTGTAATAATCTACACCCTCCCCCACTGAACCCTCCTTCAAATTCACCCCCCGCCTCTGCAGACACACACGCACTCATGCACACACATCTCGCATCAGTAAAGCTATAAAAATATATATTTCCCCCCATTGCATTGCAGTAATTATTGAACAAATGCAGATGGAGAGACATCTGCATGTTAAAGTGTTGGCCCCTCTCTTATGCACAGCAGATGTTCTCCTGTCATTTACTCAAATTACGTTGTTTAGATACATGTCTTTGAATTAATCAGTGAAGGTGAATAGCAACTTAAACAGGACTGTAAAGAATTACCAATGTATTGAAATGCTGTAATCTTTGACTGGGTTGATTTATCTTAACTCCTGAACAACTGGAATTTACAGTGCAACATGCAAAGTTCACTAAAATGTAGCCTTTGTTTGCTTATTTATCTATCTTTGTGGTGAGTGCAAGTATCTGCATTATGGTCTAGAGGTCAAAGGTTGCAGTGCAGATTTGAATGAAGTGATAACATGATCTTAAAGATGATCTGTTGATTTAATTAGCGGGGTTGAGATTGTAAGAGAGAATGTGTGTGTGTGTTTGTGTCCACTGGGACTGATGAAAGATAAGGAGAGTTCCTTGTGTTATATTTTGCATGCTTACTGTATTGATGCTCTGAGGTAGTTCCCAGAAAAACCTCTGTCCCATGCCTGCTTTGAGGTAATCTTCTTCCACTTGAGCTTTTAAAAAGTTTGGGTTCTCTGTCTTCCTAAAACTATTCCCCCCAAAGAGATGCTACCTTGGTTATTCTCATAGTGGACCTCTGATGTGGGGAAAGGACGTTTAAAATTCACCTGTACCCTGTGTAAATGCATTCAAACAATACACACACAATGCAGCATAGAATATTAATATGTATTACACCCCTTGACTTTTTGTTGTGTTACAGCCTAAATATGAAATGGATGAAATTGAGATTTTGTATCATTGGCCGACACACAATACCCGATAATGTCTAAGTGGAATTATGTTTTTAGAAACGTGTACAAATTAATTCAAATTAAAAGCTGTCTTGAGTCAATAAGTATTCAACTCCTAAATACTGTAAGCTCAGTGCAAAAAGTTCGGGAAGCCATTTGATTACCTGTTCAGGAGTCTTATGGCTTGTGGGTAAAAACAGTTGAGAAGCCTTTTTGTCTAGACTTGGCACTCCGGTACCGCTTGCCATGCGGTAGTAAAGAGAACAGTCTATGACTGGGGTGGCTGGGGTCTTTGACAATTTTAAGGGCCTTCCTCTGACACCGCCTGGTGTAGAGGTCCTGGATGGTCAGATTTGCCAAATGGAGGGCGAGGGAGAGCTTTGTATGCGTCTCTGTGTGTGGGGTAAAAGTGGTCTAGAGTTTTTTGTCCTCGGGTTGCACATGCTGATAGAAATTAGGCAAAATGGATTTAAGTTTGCCTGCATTAACCTCTACAGGCACCGGGGAAGTATTCGGAAGTTTGGAGAGTCTGGCGTGCCCAAAGTAAAATGCCTGCCACTCAGGCCCAGAAAATAGGATATGCACATAATTAGTACTATTGGATAGGAAACACTCTGGAGTTTCTAAAAGTGTTAAAATAATGTATATGAGTATAACAGAACTGATATAGAAGGCAAAAACCAGAGGAAAATCCACTCGGATTTGCAGTTTTTTTTGTAGATAACCTTTTTCTCCAAGTAGCCTTATGTAGGACTGAGACTGCAGTACCTATGGCTTCCACTAGATGTCGACAATCTTTATACAAAGACTGGAAGTTCTAGGAGTAAGCAGAACGGATAGGAAGAGGAAGTAGTCAGGGGACCACTTTTGTTTACAACGTTTGACGCGCGCGAGATTATGAGCACGCTCAAGTTTATTTTCCTTTCCTATTGTTCACGTTATCATCCGGTTTAAATATTGCAGTAAATATACATGAAAGGATACCTAAGGATATATTAAAAATGATGTTTGATTTGTTTGTAGAAAGTTTATAGGTATAATTTGAACGTGTTCTCTTCACAGTTCAATGGGCGACTCGACGGTGGATTTAATGATCATAACGCGCCAACCAAACTGAGATTTATGGATATAATAAATGACTTTTTCTAACAAAAGAACCATTGGATGTCTTCGTTGGACACTTGGGAAGCCCTCAGCAGAAGTTCTTTGAAAGGTAAGTGATATTTTTTAGCTCTTATAATGGGTTTTGTGCGCTGGATATGAATTTATGCTAATGTGGAAAATATGTAGGGTGCTATCCTCAAACAATCAAATGTTGTGCTTTCGCCGTAAAATCTGACAACGCTGTGATATTGCCAAGAAGCAGAGCTTTTGATGACTATGCAACACTTGTATATTGATGAATGTTTAACTCAGGGATCACTGGGGCGCTAGCGCCCCACTCCCGACACTACCAGGTGAAATGTGAGGCGCCAAATTCAAAATCCAAAAGTAGAATTATTAAACATCCACCAATATACAAGTGTTCCATACTCATCAAAAACTCTGTTTCTTGGCAATATCACAGCGTTGTCAGATTTCAAAAAGGCTTTACGGCGAAAGCACAACATTTGATTGTTTGAGCGTAGCACCTCACATACTTTTCTCATAGCCATGAATTCATTAGCCAGCGTGGCACACACATAACACATTTCACAGCAACAACAAATCAATTACCTGTTGAAGAACTTCTGCTGAGGTCTTCCTAAGTGTCCAACGAAGACAATCCATGGTTCTTTTGTTAGAAAAAGTCATGTATTTTATCCATAAATCTCCATTTGGTTCGCAGCAATATTAGTCTTTGATGTCGCAGGTGTGGAGGTAACTTTGCACTGATCTTGAGCAAGTTGAATATGGATATTTGAACAGGAAGAACAATCAAACATCATTTTAAATGTATCCTTAGAAACACTTTTACGTATATTTACTATAATAAATCAACCGGAATATAAACTGAGCTCTAAAGACGGTAAAAAACACAGTGCGCGCTTCCCGAGAGCGTGCGCCCAGTCCTATAGAGTTCCAAAGAGGCACTTCCTTATTCCCTCTTCTTCTCTGCTCTAATTCATCTGAACAGAATCAAAACACTTTCTCGAGACTGTGGACATCCAGAGGAAGCGATAGGTACTGCATTCATATGCCCTTATTTGGGCATTTTCATGAGGGAGGGGTTCCAAATGAGGCACTCTGTGAAAACCACTTTCTCCAGGACAGAAATTCCTTGGGGTTTTGCCTGCCATATCCGTTCTGTTTTACTCACAGACAAATGGTTAACAGTTTTACAAAATTCAGAGTGTTTCCTATCCAATGGTACCAAATATGTGCATATCCTATTTTCTGGGCCTGACTGGGAGGCATTTTACTTTGGGCACGCCAGTCTCTCCAAAACGGTCAAGTCGTGCAATGATCCCCTAGAGGTTAACCTCCTTGACATCAACATTTCTGCAGGTGACAACCCAGTTGTAATCCTATAGCTAAACAAGAATCTTGACACCTTTGTTTCAATGCTGGGCCCTTCCTCACCTTTCCTTCAAGGTCTGGTCCACACGTTCTGCTAATCCGTTTGAAGATGGGTGAAAAGGGGCCGATGTTACATGCTGAATTCCCTTTTGTTTCATGAAACTTGTGAATTCAGTGCATGTAAAACAAGTAGACGCTGTGATATTGCCAAGAAGCAGACAACCGAACAGAAGAATAATTTGTAAGAGGATAGAGGAAGTCACTTGAGTTTCTTGTGCGCTAGACCATGTGCGCGTTCCTCAGGATTTTCCTTTTCTATCGTTTAGGATACTATCCGTGTGAAATATAATCGTTATTATACATAAAAGTGTACCTAAGGATACATTATAAATGATGTTTGATTTGTTTGGGCAAAGTTGATAGGTAAAATTTGAACGCTTTCTCTTCACTGTTCAATGGGCGAGTAGACTGTGGATTTTATGAACATAACGCGCCAACCAAACAGAGATTTATGGATATAAACAATGACTTTTTCTAACAAAAGAAACATGGATTGTCTTGCTTGGACACTTCGGATTGCCCTCAGCAGAAGATCATCAAAGGTAAGCGATTTATTTTAGCTCTTATTTGTGTTTTGTGAGACCCGCGCTGGTTATGATATTATGCGAATGCGAAACATATGTGAGGTGCTATCCTCAAACAATCAAATGTTGTGCTTTCGCCGTGAAGCCTTTTTGAAATCTGACAACGCTGTGATATTGCCAAGAAGCAGAGCTTTTGAAGAGTATGCAACACTTGTATATTGATGAATGTTTTATAATTCAACTTTTGGATTTTGAATTTGGCGCCTTACATTTCTCCGGGTAGTGTCGGGAATGGGGCGCTAGCTCCCCAATGATCCTTAACTACTTAACTAAACTTAAGGCCCAGTCTATCCTGTCTCAGGTGCCAGACTTATTTTGGACAGAGTACTCCATCTACAATGGACTAATAGGCAGTGCTTGCCCAGTTATAATATATGTTGATCCCAGAAAGAAACCCTAGTCTCGAGAGCTACCTCATAAAGGAAGTGTGAAGCAGAAAGTGAATTAACCAACAGAAATTGGTAATAAATATTCAGATTAACGTTGTTAGGGTGGACTAAAATGCAAGCAATGCCTTCCAATATGGACAAAGTTATCATGTTTGTTTTTTTTGTTTTAAAACCTTACAGTAGTGGTAAAAGAAGAACATTGTTTGAGAGTGATCCGTGTGTATTAGCAGTAGTGATTGAGAGGGTCTTCCTATTTGGAAGAAAGTTCCTAGTTTAAGGAAACAGATATGTAGACTAGTGAAAGTAACAAGGTGAATGGTAATATTAGTGGCTTTCAGATAGCTAATAATGCCACATTTTATTAATTTGAAGAAGGTGAAGTTTCAATACAAGGTCACATGACGAACAGAGAGATTGAGCCTGGGACTGATATTAAATTAGAGGCTGCCATCTGGTGTTGGGTTAGATATAAGCTTCCTGTGGACAAATAGATAAGCCACCAGTCAAAATGAGTGGTACTCACTGAACTCAAACAGGCTGTAAGGGATACATTGGGACATTTGGGACAGAGGTATGAATAATTGAATAAGAGACGTATTTTACTATTTCAAATTATTATTACTCAATTTTATAGTTTGAAAAATTGGGAGGCTAGAAATAATTAAATAATGTGTCTGAAGTATAGGAAAAGAAAAGGGAAATAAACATTCACTTAATGGGTTGACTGACCTCTGACCTCTGTTCTGACTTTTTTGTGAGGCCTCATCACCCTCACTAAAATCTCTAGAGATACAGTATTGCGTGAGATTTCAATGTAATATGTGAACACTGATAATTAGGAAGAAGTTTATAATTTATCATTAGTCCTATGTGTGATTCGGACCATGAGAAAGAGTACATGGCCATTTAAGGCCAGATTGTTCTTCAAGATGTTCAAACGTTCATAGATGACCAGCAGGGTCAAATAATAATCACAATGGTTTTAGAGGGTGCAACAGGTCAGTACCTCAGGAGTAAATGCCAGTTGGCTTTTCATAGAGAGCGTTCAGAGGTCGAGACAGCAGGTGCGGTAGAGAGACAGAGAGAGAAAAAAAACAGCAGGTCCGGGACAAGGTAGCACGTCCGGTGAACAGTTCAGGGTTCTGGCAGAACAGTTGAAACTGGAGCAGGAGCACGACCAGGTGGACTGGGGACAGCCAGGAGTCATCAGGCCAGGTAGTCCTGAGGCATGATCCTAGGGCTCAGGTCCTCCGGGAGGGTTAGGGAGAGAGGGAGAGAGAGAATTAGAGGAAGCATACTTAAATTCACACAGGACACCAGATAAGACAGGTGAATTACACCAGATATTACAGACTGAACCTAGCCCCCCGGACAGGGCCAACCAGGCAGGATGTAATCCCACCCACTTTGCCAAAGCACAGCCCCCACACCACTAGAGGGATATCAACAGACCACCAAATTACTACCCTAAGACAAGGTTGAGTATAGCCCATGAAGATCTCCTCCACCGCACGAGACCAAAGCGGTGCAATACCGGACAGGAAGATCATGTCTGTGACGAAACCAACTCAAGTGATGCACCCCTCCTAGGGATGGCATGGAAGAGCACGAGTAAGCCAGTGACTTGCCCCCGTAATAGGGTCAGAGGCAGAGAATCCCAGAGGAGAGAGGGGAGCAGGCCAGGCCGCGACAGCAAGGGAAGTTTGTCGCTCCAGTGTCTTGCCATTCACCTTCCCACCCCTGGGCCAGACTACACTCAATCATAGGACCTACTGAAGAGAAGAGTCTTCAGTAAAGACTTAAAGGTCGAGAAAGAGTCGCGTGATCAAAACAAACTTGAAGCGTGGATTCCGATTGGTCAGACCAGCATTTAATGGTTCTGGTCACGGGTACATCCTGTTTGAGTTTCTGCCTAGAGGACGGTAGGAGAAAGATGGAGTCGTGGTCGGATTTGCCGAAGGGAGGGTGAGGGAGGGCCTTGTATGCATCGCAGAAGTTAGAGTAGCAGAGGTCCAGTGCATTGGCCGCGCGAGTGCTGCAATCATAATGCTGATAGAATTTAGGTAGCCTTGTTCTCAAATTTGCTTTGTTAAAATCCCAGCTACAATAAATTCAGCCTCAAGATTTATGGTTTCCAGTTTACATAGAGTCCAGTGAAGTTCCTTGAGAGCCGTCGTGGTATCTGCTTGAGGGGGTATACACACAGCTGTGATAATAACTGACAAGAATTCTCTTGGGAGTTAATCATGAATCATACAACTCCACCCTTCTTCTTCCCAGAGAGGTGTTTATTTCTGCCAGCGCGACGCATGAAGAAACCCGGTAGCTGTACTGACTCCGACAACATATCGCGAGAGATCCATGTTTCCGTGAAACAGAGAATGTTACAATCTCTGATGTCTCTCTGGAAGGCAACCCTTGCCCTAATTTCATCCACCTTGTTGCCTTGAGACTGGATACTGGCAAGTAGTATACTTGGAAGCGGTGGGCATGCCATCGAAGCCTGACCAGGAGGCCGCTCTGTCTACCTCTTCTGCGGCGATGTTGTTTTGGATCGGCCTCTGGGATTAGATCCAATGTCCAGAGTGATGGTCTGAACAAAGGATCCGCTTCGGGAAAGTCGTATTCCTGGTCGTAATGTTGGTAAGTTGACTTCACTCTTATATCCAATAGTTCTTCCCGGCTGTGTGTAATAACACTTAAGATTTTCTGGTCTAACAATGTAAGAAATAATACATAAAAATACAAAATACTGCATAGTTTCCTAAGGACTCGAAGCCATCTCTGACGGCGCCATGTTGCTGGTCGGCGCATCTTGCTGCAGCTTTTAGCTTGCAGCTTGATGGTTTAGAGGCCATGACTATTTTCATGAATGTGTCAAGAGATACAGGATTAAAAAACTTGAGTTTCTCCTTTCAAAGGACAACTGAGCTTTGGAGAAATACGCAGAGTCCGTAATTTGCTTTCATCAAAGAGGTTAATGAATTTATCACTGCTGAAGTGAAAGCTATCCTCTCTTGTTGAATGCTGACTTTTAGTTAGCTTTGTTGCCACAGTATCAAACATAGATTTTGGATTGTTCTTATTCTCTTCAATTAAGTTGGAAAAATAGGATGATCGAGCAGCAGTGAGGGCTCTTCGATATTGCACGGTACTGTCTTTCCAAGCTAGTCGGAAGACTTCCAGTTTGGTGGAGCGCCATTTCCGCTCCAATTTTCTGGAAGCTTGATTCTGGGCTTGGATATTTTCAGTTTACAAGGGAGCAAATTTCTTGTGACAATTTTTTGGGGTTTTTAGGGGTGCGACTGCTTCTCTGATATTACCCTATGTTAACTTCTTAGGGAGCGGCAGCAGAGGTGACGGTTTTGGAGAGTCTGGCGTGCCCAAAGTAAAATGCCTGCCACTCAGGCCCAGAAAATAGGATATGCACATAATTAGTACTATTGGATAGGAAACAATCTGAAGTTACTAAGAGTGTTAAAATATTGCCTGTGAGTATAACAGAACTGATATAGCAGGCAAAAACCCGAGGAATTTCTGTCCTGGAAAAAGTGTTTTTGACACATTGCCTCATTTTGAACCCCTCCCTATTGAAAACAGCCATATATGGGAGTAAGATTGCAGTACCTATTGCTTCCACTGGATGTCAACAGTCTCTAGACAGTGTTTGGTGATGTTAGGTTGCTCTGGATGGTAATAGAAGAAGAATTTCGAACTAGTCACCGGATGTAAACAGAAGAGGAGGCACGTTCATGGGCTCGCACGCACTGTGGTTTTTTCCTTTGTTATCGTCCAGTTTATAATCCGGTTGAAATATTATAGTAAATAAACATAAACGTGTTCCTAAGGATACATTATCAATGATGTTTGATTGTTCTTGGACAAGTGTATAGGTATAGGTTGAACGTGTTCTCTTCACGGTTCAATGGGCGAGTGGACGCTGTATTTTATGAACATAACGCGCCAACCAAACAGAGATGTATGGATATAATAAATGACTTTCTCTAACAAAAGAACCATTGGATGTCTTCGTTGGACACTTGGGAAGCCCTCAGCAGAAGTTCGTCGAAAGGTAAGGGATTTTATATTAGCGATTTTATGCGTTTAATGAGACCCGCTTTGCTTATGGATTTATGCTAATGCATAAAATATGAGAGGGGCTATCCTCAAACAATCAAATGTTGTGCTTTCGCCGTAAAGCCTTTTTGAAATCTGACAATGCTGTGATATTGCCAAGAATCAGAGCTTTTGATGACTATGCAACAGCTGTATATTGATGAATGTTTAATAATTCAACTTTTGGATTTTTAATTTGGCGCCTTACATTTCACCGGGTAGTGTCGGGAGTGGGGCTAGCGCCCCACTGCTCCCTAAGTAGTTAACACAGTGAATTCAGTAAAGTTTAAAAACAGCTGGATTTGTAAAATTGCTTTATCTGACATTTTGTGGTTGCATGAGGCTTGGTGATCACAGAATCAGTAGGATATTAACCAAACACTCAAATAGGCAACAGAAGCAGGTACAGCATAGCGCTGAGTGACTCACTCATTCCTGGCTTTCGTTCAAAATAAGTTATATTATAATGCAAGGTTAAAGGGTGTACTTCCGGCGCTGACAGAGATGGCCGCCTCGCTTCACGTTCTCAGGAAACTATGCAGTATTTAGTTTTTTTATGTATTACTTCTTACATTGTTACCCCGGGAAATCTTACGTTTTATTACATACAACCGGGAGGAACTATTGGATATAAGAGCAACGTCAACTTACCAACATTACGACCAGGAATACGACTTTCCCAAAGCGGATCCTCTGTTTGGTCCACCAACCAGGACAATAGACTGGATCCCAGCTGGCGACTCAAAACAACGGCGGCGCCGGAGAAGGGGGAAACGCGGCGGTCTTCTGGTCATGCACCTCTCCCGAGTATTTTACTTCCCAATATCCAGTCTCTGTACAACAAGGTGGACGAAATACGAGCAAGAGTTGCCTTCCAGAGAGACATCGACGACTGCAACGTTCTTTGCTTCACGGAAACATGGCTCACTCAGGACACGTTATCTGAGTCGGTAAAGCCACATGGTTTCTCCACGCATCGCGCCGACAGAAACAAACATCTATCTGGTAAGAAGAAGGGCGGGGGTGTGTGTCTTATGATTAACGAGACGTGGTGTGATCATAACAACATACAGGAACTCAAGTCCTTTTGTTCAAACGACATAGAATTCCTAACAATCAAATGCCGACCGCATTATCTACCAAGAGAATTCTCCTCAATTATAATCACAGCCGTGTACATCCTCCCTCAAGCTGACACATCGACGGCACTGAAAGAAATCCATTGGACTCTATGTAAACTGGAAACTACATATCCTGAGGCTGCATTTATTGTGTCTGGGGATTTTAATAAGGCTAATTTGAAAACACGGCTCCCTAAATTTTAGCAGCATATCGAATTTGCCACCCGGGCTGGTAAAATCCTTGATCATTGTTATTCTAACTTCCGTGATGCATACAAGGCTATTCTCCACCCTCCCTTTGGCAAGTCTGACCATGACTCCATTTTGTTGCTTCCAGCCTACAGACAGAAACTAAAACAGGAACCGCCCGTGCTCAGGTCTGTTCAACGCTGGTCCGACCAATCTGATTCCACGCTGCAAGATTGCTTCGAGCACGTGGACTGGGATATGTTCCAGATAGCATCGGACAACAACATTGATGTATACGCTGATTCGGTGAGCGTGTTTATTAGCAAGTGCATTGGTGATGTTGTACCCATAGCAACTATTAAAACCTTCCCCAACCAGAAACCGTGGATTGATGGCAGCATTCGCGCAAAACTGAAAGCGCGAACCACTGCTTTTAACCAGGGCAAAGCGACCGGAAACATGACTGAACACAAACAGTGTAGCTATTCCCTCCGCAATGCAATCAAACAAGCTAAGCGTCAATATAGAGACAAAGTAGAGTCACAATTCAACGGCTCATACACGAGAGGAATGTGGCAGGGTCTACAGTCAATCACGGACTACAAAAAGAAAACCAGCCCCGTCGCGGACCACGACGTCCTGCTCACAGACAAACTAAACAACTTCTTTGCTCGCTTTGAGGACAATACAGTGCCACCGACACGACCCGCTACCAAAAACCTGCGGGCTCACCTTCACCGCAGCCAACGTGAGTAAAACATTTAAATGTGTTAACCCTCGCAAGGCTGCTGGCCCAGATGGCATCCCTGGCCGTGTCCTCAGAGCATGCGCAGACCAGCTGGCTGGTGTGTTTACGGACATATTCAATCAGTCCCTATCCAAGTCTGCTGTCCCCACATGCTACAAGAGGGCCACCATTGTTCCTGTTCCCAAGAAAGCTAAGGTAACTGAGCTAAATGACTATCGCCCCGTAGCACTCACTTCCGTCATCATGAAGTGCTTTGAGAGACTAGTCAAGGATTATATCACCTCCATCCTGCCAGACACCCTGGACCCACTCCAATTTGCTTACCGTCCCAATAGTTCCACAGACGACACAATCGCAATCACACTGCATACTGCCCTAACCCATCTGGAAAAGAGGAATACCTATGTAAGAATGCTGTTCATCGACTACAACTCAGCATTTAACACCATAGTACCCTCCAAGCTCGTCATTAAGCTCGAGACCCTAGGTCTCGACTCAGCCCTGTGCAACTGAGTCCTGGACTTCCTGATGGGCCGGCCCCAGGTGGTGAGGGTAGGAAACAACACGTCTGCCACGCTGATCCTCAACACTGGGGCCCCACAAGGGTGCATTCTCAGCCCTCTCCTGTACTCCCTGTTTACCCATGACTGCATGGCCAAGCACGCATCCAACTCAATCATCAAGTTTGCAGACGACACTACAGTGGTAGGCTTGATTACCAACAACGACGAGACGGCCTACAGGGAGGAGGTGAGGGCCCTCGGAGTGTGGTGTCAGGAAAATAACCTCTCACTCAACATCAACAAAACAAAGGAGATGATCGTGGACTTCAGGAAACAGGAGAGGGAGCACCTCCCTATCCACATCGACGGGACAGTAGTGGAGAAGGTGGAAAGTTTTAAGTTCCTTGGCGTACACATCACGGACAAACTGAAATGGTCCACCCACACAGACAGCGTGGTGAAGAAGGCGCAACAGCGCCTCGTCAACCTAAGGAGGCTGAAGAAGTTCGGCTTGTCACCAAAAACACTCACAAACTTTTACAGATGCACAATCGAGAGAATCCTGTCGGGCTGTATCACTGCCTGGTACGGCAACTGCTCCGCCCACAACCGTAAGGCTCTCCAGAGGGTAGTGAGGTCTGCACAACGCATCACCGTAAACTACCTGCCCTCCAGGACACCTACACCACCCGATGTCACAGGAAGGCCAAAAAGATCATCAAGGACAACAACCACCCGAGCCACTGCCTGTTCACCCCGCTATCATCCAGAAAGTGAGGTCAGTACAGGTGCTTTAAAGCTGGGACCGAGAGAATGAAAAACAGCTTCTATCTCAAGGCCATCAGACTGTTAAACAGCCATCACTAACATTGAGTGGCTGCTGCCAACATACTGACTTAAATCTCTAGCCACTTTAAATAATAGGAATTGGATGTAACAAATGTATCACTAGCCACTTTAAACAATTTTGCATATAATGTTTACATATCTGACATTACTCATATCAAATGTATACACTGTACTCTATACCATCTACTGAATCTTGCCTATGCCGTTCGGCCATCGACTCAAATCTCTAGCCACTTTAATAATTATAATTGGATGAAATAAATGTATCACTAGCCACTTTAAACGATGCCATTTATATAATGTTTACATATCCTACATTACTCATCTCATATGTATGTACTGTACTACATACCATCTACTGCATCTTGCCTACGCCAGTCAGCCATCGCTCACCCATATATTTATATGTACATACTCGTATTCATTCCTTTACTCTTGTGTGTATAAGGTAGTTGTTGTGAATTTGTTAGATTACTTGTTAGATACTACTGCATTGTCGAACTAGAAGCACGAGCATTTCGCTACACTCGCATTAACATCTGCTAACCATGTGTTTGTAACAAATAAAATTTGATTTGATTTGATTTAAAGACACATTCTTTCTGATTGTCTTCAGCACACATCCTCTCCTCTCGCTACAGCTAATTTAGTTTGAATTTTTATGTGGATTATAATAAAATAATATATTTGTAGGGGTGGATGCATTTTCCGTTAGGGCAAATCTGGTCTGTGATATTGAGTTAAAAATGTAAAACTTCAGAGTACTTACGCAACGAATACATTGCAAATTTGCCCTTTTTTGGCTATTAGCCTACACTTTACAATAGGACTTAACTCAGACTGACCGCAGCATGTATTGGCATCTATTGGCACCGATCTGAGACTGGTGTTTTGCGGGTACTATTTAATGATGCTGCCAGTTGAGGACTTGTGAGGCATCTGTTTCTCAAACTAGACACTAATGTACTTGTCCTCTTGCTCAGTTGTGCACCGGGGCTTCCCACTCCTCTTTCTATTCCTGCTTAGAGCCAGTTTTCTCTGTTCTGTGAAAGGAGTATTACACAGCGTTGTACGAGATCTTCAGTTTCCTGTTTTTTTCTCGCATGGAATAGCCTTCATTTCTCAGAACAAGAATAGACTGAGGAGTTTCAGAAGAAAGTTATTTGTTTCTGGCCATTTTGATCCTGTAATCGAACCCACAAATGCTGATGCTCCAGATACTCAACTAGTCTAAAGGCGGCTAATTTTATTGCTTCTTTAAATCAGTACAACAGTTTTCAGCTGTGCTATCATAATTGCAAAAGGGTTTTCTAATGATCAATTAGCCTTTTAAAATGATCAACTTGGATTAGCTAACACGTCGTGCCGTTGGAACACAGGAGTGATGGTTGCTGATAATGGGCATCTGTACGCCTATGTAGATATTTCATATAATAATCTGCCGTTTCCAGCTACAATAGTCGTTTACAACATTAACAATGTCTACATTGTATTTCTGATCTATTTGATGTTATTTTAATGGACAAAAAATGTGCTTTTCTTTCAAAAACAAGGACATTTCTAAGTGACCCCTACTTGTAGGTACCGTTTTAAACATCATCACACCTATCTTTTAAATTGTATCAGATTACTCAAACTCCTGATTTTAAAGTCTACACACTGAGGTAATCAATAATGCTCAGGCACTATTTAAATTAAAGGGGAAAACATACAATAAAAAAAGCTTATTCAGATTCAGAAGGGTTCTTCTTGCCTTTCAAATAATACCTCTTGCCTTCCAAAAAATCATCAAATACCTTTTCTTCCAAAAATGGTTCTTAGGATGTTAACTACTTAGGGAGCAGTGGGGCGCTAGATCCATATAGAACCCTAAAACGGTTCTTGGTTGAACCATAAACCTCTTTGAAAAACAGCGCTGTTTGTCCGAGATGTTGAGATATTTTTTTTTTGCTTCTACTGACAGATTATTCTTCTCTTTTCAGCAGTCGGCATTTGCTTTCAAAATGTATTTCCCACTATTGTATTTTGAAATTTGCCAAAGGCCTATTACCTATTCACTGACAGCACGAAGCAAAATAGAATCCATAGAAAGTGTCCATTCAAGTCAGGACTGGCAGCCATTTTGAGTGTACCCATGAGTTTACCAGTCAAATTTCCAGGGTGAGAGGTTCCTAAACCCTTCTATGGATTATACAGTGGGGCAAAAAAGTATTTAGTCAGCCACCAATTGTGCAAGTTCTCTCACTTAAAAAGATGAGAGAGGCCTGTAATTTTCATCATAGGTACACTTCAACTATGACAGACAAAATGAGGAAAAAAAATCCAGAAAATCACATTGTAGGATTTTTAATGAATTTATTTGCAAATTATGGTGGAAAATAAGTATTTGGTCA
>QNTS01000267.1:1112143-1139388 GCA_003317085.1 Hucho hucho
TGACCAAATACTTATTTTCCACCATAATTTGCAAATAAATTCATTAAAAATCCTACAATGTGATTTTCTGGATTTTTTTTCCTCATTTTGTCTGTCATAGTTGAAGTGTACCTATGATGAAAATTACAGGCCTCTCTCATCTTTTTAAGTGAGAGAACTTGCACAATTGGTGGCTGACTAAATACTTTTTTGCCCCACTGTATAATTCAGTCAGTGTTCAGACAGAAGTAATTATTCAATTTATCCAACCACTCTAACCCACATTTGAAAACAAGTCGTGGTGCTGCAGGTGCTGCAGTGACTTATTTTCAAATGTGGGTTAGAGTGGTTGTGGTATTTTCTGTTGGGTTTGAGAGATGGGGGTTTAGGGGAGGAATGGTGGTAGACTGCAATTGAATACAGGGCGCTATGTTGTAATAGATGGGCAAATGATTTGGAGGTAATATGACCCAAATTCTGAGGAAAGGGAAAGGGGATACTGTGCCTAGTCAATTGCACAACTGAATGCATTCAACCGCATTTAAGCTAACCCCTCTGAATCAGAGAGGTGCGGGTGGCTGCCTTCATCGACTGTCTAACTATCTCTCTAGCACGCTCCATCCAATCATTCAATGACATCATGAGCAGAGGCCAGCACTAATGATACAGTAGTGTTAACAAATGGACACATTTAGTGACCTATTATAACATTTTCATGTTACCTTTATTTTCACAGGGAGTTCCATTGAGACCAAGATCTCTTTTGCAAGGGAGCCCTGTATATACACAATTTACCAAATAAAATATATTATAAAATATAAAAAATTACAAACACACTCAAGAAAATCTATCACATTCCTCAGAAAATAGGTCCTCAATCAACATTTTGAACTGCCCCAGAGGCACCAGTACCTCAGTTGTAGGGAACTCTATATATTGTTCTATACATGGTGTGCAAATAAACTAAAAGCACATTAACTCTGAGGAGATCGAAGGAATTTCCAGAGTTAGCCATCATTGGTATGGTAACTTGTATGTCTAAAGATTATTAATGATGTTCGGTACGGTTTTTGTAAGATACCTTTATGAATAAAAATAAGGCAATGAATCAACCTGCAATACTTTAAAGAGGGCCAGCCTACTTTCTGGTAAAGGATGCAGTGATGTGTACTGAACCTGTCACCTGTAATAATATGGAGTTTGTTTATATAGACTCTTTTGACCTAAATTGCTTTTATTTTAGAGACGAGTACTGAATTGCATAGCCTCTAAAGGCACATTTAAAAGTGTCCCATACAATAAGGGGATCTGCTATACCTATGTTATGTAGGAAAAAGTCAGTTATAAATTCTTCTGTACTAGTTAAAAGCAAGTTATCATCCAATAGGCTTTGATTAAAGTTCCAATATCCTCATCCACATGGAAATTCTGTAAGAGTAATGTATATGCCAATTATGTGATGGTCCGACCGCATTCTGTCCCCTATCAACACTTTTTAAACTTTTGGTGTCAGTGTCACTCCCTGATCTGTTTCACCTGTCTTTGTGATTGTCTCCACCCCCTCCAGGTGTTGCCCATCTTCCACATTATCCCCTCTGTATTTATATCTGTATTCTCTGTTGGTCTGTTGCCAGTTCGTCTTGTTTGTCAAGTCAACCAGCGGTTTTGTGTCTCAGCTCCTGTTTTTCCCAGTCTCGCTACTTCTCACCCTCCTGGTTTTGACCTTTGCCTGTCCTGACTCTGAGCGCTCTTTTCTGACCACTCTGCCTACCCCTGAGCCTGCCTGCCGACCTGTATCTTTGCCCCACCTCTGGATTATTGACCTCTGCCTACCCTGAGCCTACCTGCCGTCCGGTACCGTTGCCCCACCTCTGGTTTACTGACCCTTGCCTGCCTTGACCTGTCTATTGCCTGCCCCTGTTGGATTATTAAACCATTGTTAATTTGACGTTGTCTGCATCTGGAGAGTACGAACTGGCCATGACTTACCCAGCAGACCCGGGCCAGCTGCGCAACGCCCTCTCCTCCCATGGAGCCTCCATTGGTAGGCATGATGAATTGCTTCATGGTCTTATGGAGGGGGTCCAAACGTTGGCTGAGCGCCATGACCGGGCATTGGGACATGCTGCTGGAGCAATTCCGCGGGTTGTCTGGGGGGCAGCCTGCCACGGTGGTAACCACACCGCCCCTCAGTAACTCAGCTGCCCACCGGCCACTCCACCTTCCCGGGAGCCCCGTTTACCTCCCCCGGAACGTTTTAATGGAGAGCTGAGCACCTGGGGCTTTTTTAGCTGTGTGCCCTCATTTTCGAGCTTCAGCCCTCCTCCATCTCCTCGGATCGCTCCAAGATAGCCTACCTCATCAAGCTGATGTCTGGGTGGGCTCTCATCTGGGCTACCGCCGTATTGAAACATCAGCCGGCCATGTGCGTAAGGCTGTAGGGGTTCGTGGGAGAGGTGAGGAAGGTTTTTGATGGCCCGTTTTCTCCAGGAGAGAGGCTGCACGGAAGCTAATCCAGCTCGGCCACTCTGCAGGATGCCCGCAGAGTGGCTGACTATGCAGTGGATTTCCGCACGTTGGCAGCAGAGAGTGCGTGGAACCAGGAAGCACTGTTCGACATGTTCCTGCATGGCATCCCATGCTGCTCGGGAGTTACCCACGGATCTTGACTCCCTCATCGCTTTGACCATCCGCATCGATGGGCAATTATAGGAGCGACGGATGGAGAGGAAATTTGATTTCGCTAGCACGTCCAGAGATTCCACCTCGCCTTCGAGTCATCTCGGAAGTCCCTGACGGTCCTGTTGCCGAGAGCAATCAGGTTACCCAACCTTCCTCGAGAGTCACCGAAGACGGCCGAGGAACTGTGTCCCGAGCCTATGCAACTAGGCAGAGCTGGGCTGTCGCCAGCGGAATGGCAACAAAGTGATCAACAGAAGGAGGTGTCTGTATTGGGGGACCTTTGGTCATTTTGTGTCCTCTTGCCCGGGTAAAACTCTAGGCTCACCGGTAGGAGCGAGTACTCTGGTGGGCTGTAGTAACCTGCTATATTTATGTTACCAATAGATGGCAGTATTGACTCAAGACGGGGGTTTGCTTTCCGCTATCCGTAGCCGTTTCCTATGTCTGCCTATATAACTGTGATTTAAGAAAGAAAGTTTCAGGTAGCTTAAGCCAGGTGCATTAGAGAATGTTATTCTAAGTTACAATTAAATGCTAAACCATACTTACGTGTCATGAATCATCAATCTAAAAAGCCTCTAAGGATACTACATATTTGGCGACAAATGCTACGCGATCGGCTGGTGTGTGGGATTAATGATGACAGAATACAAATACACTTGTTAACAGAGCCTAATCTCACGTTTGAGAATGCACTCAAACTGGCCCAGGCCATGGAGTCTGCAAATAGAAATGCACTGGATTTGCAGGCAAGGGGCACAATTGCGTGCCATACAGTAAAAGAGAGCAGCTCTGAGCGAGTAGAATTTCAACGAACGGAAAGCCGTGGGGCAGAAGCTAATAGAGACTGTTATCATTGCAAAGGCAAACACACAGAGTTTGTCGAAATGGGAATAAAGGGATTTAAGGTACCGTTTGAAATAGACACAGGATGTAGTGTCACTGTTACGCGGAGCGACACAAGGGAACCCAAGAGCAGACTGAGGAAACAGGGATGAATTAACCAAAATATTTATTGCTACACAGGGAGATATGGAGTCCATATCCGGGATAGCTCAGATGAGTTGAAGAAAAAACAGATGTGGAGACTGCTGAGTAGAACAGAGTAAACAGGTCCTGAGGGGAATCCACGGTAGTGGTGGTGAGTAAACTCCAGAGCAATACTCAGGACTGAGTATTTGTAGAGGTCTTGATTATGGAACAAGTTGCAGCTGGTAGGGATCTGCTCTGACTCCAGCACACCTGTCTCCAACCACACACACACACACAGAGAGAGACAGAGACAGAGACAGAGACAGAGACAGAGACAGAGACAGAGACAGAGACAGAGAGAGAAACACTGCAGGTCAAGAAGACACCGGATGAACACCAGAGGGCGTAGCAGGAGCAGATGTGACAGTCACACTGATGAACAGGTCCCAATTCTACATGAAGTGGAAAAACGTTGAAGTGCCTAAACTGGAGACACCCCCATTAAACTCAAAACGTACACAGGGGAGAAGATCATGATTGGAGTTGCTGATGTTCAAGTGGAATATCAAGGACAAAAGAAAAGTCTGCCTCTCTTAGTAGTGGAAGGTACTGGCCCCAGCTTACTAGGTGGAGGGTGGTTGGAAGGAAATAAAATTGAACTGGGATGAAATTAAACATGTCACCACAGAGACATTGACACTGCAGCAGGTGCTTTCAAAGCATGAGTGTGTTTTTAAACAAGAGCTAGGGACATTAAAAGGGGTCCAAGCTACAATTCATGTTGCTGCTGATGCAACTCCCAGATTCTATGGGCCAAGATCAGTTCCATATGCCATGAAGCCTAAAGTGGATGTGGAAATTGACAGACTCTTAGCAGAGGATATAATTATACCTGTCAAGTTCTCTGAGTGGGCAGCATCAGTTGTTCCCATACTAAAACCAGATGGTTCAATCAGTGACTGTAAGCTGACTGTAAATAGAGTTTCCTCTCTGGAGCAGTACTCCATACCCAAAGTGGAGGATTTGCTTTCAACGTTAACCGGAGGGCAACAGTTCACAAAACTGGACATGAGTCACGCATATCAGCAAGTGCTAATGGATAAAGCTTCACAGAAGTACCTGACCATAAACACCCACAGAGGGATGTTTACCTATAAAAGCTTACCTTTCGGGGTGTTTTCTGCACCAGCTATCTTCCAAAGGACCATGGAGGGGAGTTCTGCAGGGGATACCGAAGGTAGCGGTTTACCTCAACGACATTCTTGTCACGGGAGTCACGAAGGAGGAACATCTCAGAAACTTGGTTGAAGTTTTGAGGAGGATGGAGGACGCCGGTCTCGGGCTGAAGAAGAGCAAGTGTACACTGTTAGCTGATGAAGTGTAGTCCCTGGGTCACAAGTTGGATGCCAAGGGGTTGCACACTGTCAAAGCTAAAGTGAGGGCTGTTGTGGATGCCCCAGCTCCGACAAACATTACAGAGCTGAAAGCCTATCTAGGCTTACTGAATTATTATAATCGCTTCCTCCCATAACCTCCCTACCCTCTTAGCTCCTCTGCATCAACTGTTAAGGAAGCATGTGGCCTGGAAATGGTCAGAAAGACAGGAAGAAGCTTTTGCAAAGTCAAAGGTGTTACTGCAATCGGCTGAAGTGCTAGTGCACTACTCAGCAGAGAGAGATCTCATCTTATCGTGTGATGCCTCATCATATGGTGTGGGGGCGGTGCTATCACCCCGGATGGAGAATGGTGCGGGTTCATGTCAAGAACTTTGTCGTCAGTGGAGAAAAAGTACTCTCAGCTGGACAAGGAAGGACTGGCTGTCATATTCGGAATACAGAGATTCCACAAGTACTTATACGGGAGAACATCCACTATTGTGACTGAACATAAGCCTCTGATCTTGCTGTTCCATGAACAAAAGCCAGTACCACAAATGGACTCTCCAAGAGTTCAAACGTTGGGCTGTGTGGCTCAGGGCCTACGAGTACAGAATAATTTACAAACCAAGTAGATACCATGGGAATGCTGATGCTCTGAGTAGACTGCCCGTTCCAGAAATCATCATTCAGGAAGAAGAAAATGACCAGGACTTGATGATTGATGAGTTGAATGATGCACCGGTGAACACCTCACAAATCAGGCAATGGACTTCAAAGAATGTGACGTTATCACAAGTGCATTAACTACTTACAGAGTGGTGGGGCACTAGCCACTCCCGACACTACCCGGTGAAATGCAAGGAGCCAAATTAAAAATCCAAAAGTTGAATTATTAAACATTCATCAATATACAAGTGTTGCATTGTCATCAAAAGCTCTGCTTCTTGGCAATATCACAGCGTCTACTTGTTTTACATGCACTGAATTCACAAGTTTCATGAAACAAAAGGGAATTCAGCATGTAACGTTGGCCCCTTTTCACCCATCTTCAAACGGATTAGCAGAACGTGTGGACCAGACCTTGAAGGAAAGGTGAGGAAGGGCCCAGCATTGAAACAAAGGTGTCAAGATTCTTGTTTAGCTATAGGATTACAACTGGGTTGTCACCTGCAGAAATGTTGATGTCAAGGAGGTTAAACATTCATCAATATACAAGTGTTGCATAGTCATCAAAAGCTCTGCTTCTTGGCAATATCACAGCGTTGTCAGATTTTACGGCGAAAGCACAACATTTGATTGTTTGAGGATAGCACCCTACATATTTTCCTCATTAGCATAAATTCATTTCCAGCGCACAAAACCCATTATAAGAGCTAAAAAATATCACTTACCTTTCAAAGAACTTCTGCTGAGGGCTTCCCAAGTGTCCAACGAAGACATCCAATGGTTCTTTTGTTAGAAAAAGTCATTTATTATATCCATAAATCTCCGGTTGGTTGGCGCGTTATGATCATTAACTAGACAGGGAGCGGTGGGTCGCTAGCGACACCACCAGGTAAAATGTAAAGCGCCAAATTCAAAATCCCAAAGTTGAATTATTAAAAATCCACCAATATACAAGTGTTTCATACTCATCAAAAGCTCTGTTTCTTGGCAATATCACAGCGTTGTCAGATTTCAAAAAGGCTTTACGGCGAAAGCTCTACATTTGATTGTTTGAGGGTATCACCTCACATACTTTCTCATAGCCATGAATTCATTAGCCAGCGTGGCACACACATAACACATTTCACAGCGAAAACAAATCAATTACCTGNAAGTGTCCAACGAAGACAATCCATGGTTCTTTTGTTAGAAAAAGTCATGTATTATATCCATAAATCTCCATTTGGTTCGCGCGTCATAGTCAGAAACGACAGCCTCCACTAGTCCATTGAAACGTGGCGCGAACTCGTTCATCTTATACCTATAAACTTGTCCAAGAACATTCAAACATAGTTTTAAATGTATCCTTAGGAACACTTTTACGTATATTTACTATTATAAATCAACCGGAATATAAACTGAGCTCTAAAGACGGTAAATAAGACACTGCACGACTTCTCGGGCGCGCGCCCTGGGTACTGTTGTCATCAAGGGGGGACCCACTTGTTTGGTCGTTTTCTCTGGACTAATGCATCCAAAATGGAGGAAAACACCATCTCGAGGCTGCTGACATCATAAGGAAGCGATGTGTACTGCATTCATATGCCCTTATATGGTCATTTTCATGAGGGAGGGGTTCCCAAATGAGCAATGTGTCAAAATCACTTTTTCCAGGACAGAAATTCCTCGGGGTTTGCCTGCCATATCCGTTCTGTTTCACTCACAGACAAATGGTTAACAGTTTTGGAAAATTCAGAGTGTTTCCTATCCAATGGTACTACATATATGCATATCCTATTTTCTGGGCCTGAATGGGAGGCATTTTACTTTGGGCACGCCAGGCTCTCCAAAACCGTCACTTCGGGAGCTGCTCCCTGAGAAGTTAAATCCACCGTCGAGTCGCCCATTGAACTGTGAAGAGAACACGTTCAAATTATACCTATAAACTTTCTACAAACAAATCAAACATAATTTTTAATATATCCTTAGGTATCCTTTCATGTATATTTACTGTAATATTTAAACCGGATGATAACGTGAACAATAGGAAAGGAAAATAAACTTGGGCGTGCTCATAATCACGCGCGCGTCAAACGTTGTAAACAAAAGTGGTCCCCTGACTACTTCCTCTTCCTATCCGTTCTGCTTACTCCTAGAACTTCCAGTCTTTGTATAAAGACTGTCGACATCTAGTGGAAGCCATGGGTACTGCAGTCTCAGTCCTACATAAGGCTACTTGGAGAAAAAGGTTATCTACAAAAAAAACTGCAAATCCGGGTGGATTTTCCTCTGGTTTTTGCCTTCTATATCAGTTCTGTTATACTCATATACATTATTTTAACACTTTTAGAAACTCCAGAGTGTTTCCTATCCAATAGTACTAATTATGTGCATATCCTATTTTCTGGGCCTGAGTGGCAGGCATTTTACTTTGGGAACGCCAGACTCTCCAAAACCGTCACCTCTGCTGCCGCTCCCTAAGAAGTTAAGGCGGAAAAGTGCAAGTTCCATCGCTCCACCATTCCCTTTCTGGGCTACATCATCTCTGCTGGGAGATTCCAGATGGATCCTGAAAAGTTGAGAGCGGTGGTGGATTGGCCTCATCCTACATCCAGGGTGCAACTGCAAAGCTTCCTGGGATTCACCAACCACATTGGAGGAATGGAGGCACTGGCTAGGAGGGGCGGAACATGGTTTCATTGTGTGCACAAAAACCTGGAGTATCTCTGCACCGCCAAGCACCTCAACTCCAGTCAAGCGAGATGGGCCCTGCTGTTCAACTTTTCCCTCTCCCACTGGCCGGGGTCCAAGAACGTCAAGCCGGATGCCCTTTCTCGCCGCCATAACCCCACGGTTACCACCCCGGAGCCCGAGACCGTCCTTCCCACCTCATGCCTGGCGATGGCACTCAGCTGGGGTATAGGGAAACAGGTCCGGGAGGCACAGAGGTCCCAGCCAAACCCTTGGGGGTTGTTTGTGCCTGATGCTGTCGGCTCCGCTGTTCTGGAGTGGGCCCATTCCTCCAGGCTTGCCTGTCTCCCGGACTCTCGTCAGACCCTGGCCTTCTTGCAACAACGCTTTTGATCGCCTACTATGGTTCCGAATGTTGGCGCATTTGTCGCTGCCTGCACGGTCTGCACACAGAACAAGACTCCTCGGAAAGCTCTGGCTGGTCTTCTCCTACCACTGCCTGTCCCTCACTGTCCCTGGTCCCATATATCCCTAGATTTTGTCACGGGTCTCCCCCCATCTGAGGGCAAAACTGCCATCCTGACAGTGGTCGAATGGATTCCCAAAGCCGCCCACTTCAATCCTCTCCCCAAACTTTCATCGACCAAGGAAACGGCCAAGCTTACTGTGCAGCACGTCTTCCGGATACACGGATTCCCGGTGGACATGGTCTCCAACCGCGGTCCGCAGTTCTCGGTTCTGGAAGGCGTTCTGCACGCTCATTGGGTCGTCGGCCAGCCTGTCCTCCGGATTCCACCCCCAGTCCAACAGCCAATCGGAGCGAGCCAACCAGGACTTAGAGACGACTCTTAGCTGCCAAGTCTCCGCAAACCCTATCACCTAGTCAGCAATTGGTATGGGTTGAGTACGCTCGCAACACCCTTCCTTGCTCTGCCACGGGTCTCTCACCCTTCGAGTGTTCCTTGGGATATCAGCCTCCACTCTTCCCTGAGCAAGAGGAGGAATTCAGCAATCCCTCTGCCCAGATGTTCATCCACCACTGTCGCCGTACCTGGAAGAGAGCCCGGGCCGCTCTGTTGAAGACCACTTCCAGGTATAGGCGACAAGCGGATCACCACCGGACTCCTGCAGAGGGTATGGCTCTCCACCCGGGACCTGCCCCTCCGTGTGGAGTCCCGTAAACTTTCATCGCCCCGTTCCCCATCTCCAGAGTCATTAGCCCCACTGCTGTTCGTCTTTTGTTACCCCATACACTCCGTTTTCACCTTACTTTCCATGTGTCTAGGATTAAGCCCGTGTCTCACAGCCCTCAGTCTTCTGTTTCCAGGCCCACCCCTCCTCCCCGTGTCATCGATGGCCATTCGGCATACACGGTGAGATGCCTCCTGAGTGTTCGACCACAGGGCAGGGGTTTCCAGTACCTTGTTGACTGGGAGGGTCATGGCCCGGAGGCGAGGTGCTGGGTCCCCGCTAGAGACATCCTGGACCCAGCCCTCATCACCGACTTCCACCTCCGGCACCCCAGTCAACCAGGTATGCGCCCAGGTAGGACGCCAGGTGGCGCCCCTAGAGGGGGTAATGTCACACCCTGATCTGTTTTACCTGTCTTTGTGATTGTCTCCACCCCCCTTCAGGTGTCGCCCATTTTCCCCATTATCCCCTGTGTATTTATACCTGTGTTTTCTGTCTGTTGCCAGTTCGTCTTGTTTGTCAAGTCAACCAGCGTTTCTGTGACTCTGAGCCCGCCTGCCCGCTCTGCCTGCCCCTGAGCCTGCCTGCCAACCTGTACCTTTGCCCCACCTCTGGTTTACTGACCCTACCTGCCTTGACCTGTCTATTGCCTTCTCCTGTTGGAATATTAAAGTTTATATTGAATTTAAAATGTTGATTAGCTGGGCATACAGGGCAATATGGATGCACATCTCTCAGTAAATAATAACCATCATGTATTCAGCCAAGCCATAGTATAAATAATATTTTATATTTGAAAATGTATAAAAGGAAATCTGGGGGGAGCCATGGGCCTTATGCAGCTGATAAAATTAATAATAGTATTGTTATCTATAATTTACAGGTAGTATGTTTAAGTTTGTCAGTGGAAAAGATGCTGGATCATCAGCCAGTACAAGCACAGACTCATCCACATCCAGCCTCAGCAAGTACTAACACAACCCAGGTGAAGTACAGGCAGCCTCAGCCAGTACTAGCACAACCAGAGGAATACAGCCAGCATCAGATACAAGCAGCTCAGACCCTAATAGAACTGTTGCTGCTCCACCAAATTACCCAGCAGATTGGCCCCCAGTTTTAACAGACTTTATGAGTACTGGGTTAGTGCGCAGAGGTCCATTCAAACCAGGACTGGATTTTCCTTACCCTAAGAGGTTTCCATTCAGGCTTATTACAGAGACAGCTGTCAAATGGGGAAAAGATTACCAGGAGCTGGCTTTCATACTCAATCAAAAACAAAGCAGTGTATTGTTTTTGCTGTAAGCTCTTTTCTACAAAATATACAAAATAATAAAGGAAGGGGTGAATGACTGGTCAAATATCAACACAATTCTAAAACACCATGAGGGTAGTCCTGAACACACAAACAATATGTGGAGAGAACTTGATCTGCGCCTAAGTCAGGGACAGACTCTTGACCAGATACAATTGACAATTTTGGAGGCTGAAAGAAAGAGATGGCAGGATGTCCTTACACGTTTAATAAGTATCACCCAGTCTCTGGCTGAAAGAAACCTAGCATTCAGGGGTTCATCAGACAAACCTTCCAACCAGATAATGGAAACTTCCTAAAAAGAGGTTGAATTACTGGTAAAATTTGACCCCGTTATGGAAAATAATCAAATGAGCTGATAGAGATTGTGAGTGACAAGATTCTGGGAGCAATAGTGACTCAAGAGACTCAAAGTACTTCTCCATTATCTTGGACTGTACAGTCGTGCCCCAAAAATTTGAGAATGACACAAATATACATTTTCACAAAGTCAGCTGCCTCAGTTTGTATGATGGCAATTTTCATATAATCCAGAATGTCATGAAGAGTGATCAGATGAATTGCAATTAATTGCAAAGTCCCTCTTTGCCATGCAAATGAACTGAATACCCAAAAAACATTTACACTGCATTTCATCCCTGCCACAAAAGGACCAGCTGACATCATGTCAGTGATTCTCTCATTAACACAGGTGTGAGTGTTGATGAGGACAAGGCTGGAGATCACTCTGTCATGCTTCAAAAGGAGGGTGGTGCTTGGAATCATTGTTCTTCCTCTGTCAGCCATGGTTACCTGCAAGGAAAAACGTGCCGTCATCATTGCTTTGCACAAAAAGGGCTTCACAGGCTAGGATATTGCTGCCAGTAAGATTGCACCTAAATCAACCATTTATCGGATCATCAAGAACTTCAAGGAGAGCAGTTCACTTGTTGTGAAGAAGGCTTCAGGGCGCCCAAGAAAGTCCAGCAAGCACCAGGACCGTCTCTTAACCTCTCAGGGATCACTGGGGCGCTAGCGCCCCACTCCCGACACTACCAGGTTAAATGTGAGGCGCCAAATTCAAAATCCAAAAGTTGAATTATTAAACATCCACCAATATACAAGTGTTCCATACTCATCAAAAGCTCTGTTTCTTGGCAATATCACAGCGTTGTCAGATTTCAAAAAGGCTTTATGGCGAAAGCACTACATTTGATTGTTTGAGGGCAGCACCTCACATACTTTTCCCATAGCCATGAATTCATTAGCCAGCGTGGCACACACATAACACATTTCACAGCGAAAACGAATCAATTACCTGTTGAAGAACTTCTGCTGAGGTCTTCCTAAGTGTCCAACGAAGACAATCCATGGTTCTTTTGTTAGAAAAAGTCATTTATTATATCTATAAATCTCCATTTGGTTCGCGCGTTATCAGAAACTACAGTGTCCACACCTCCATTGAAACGTGACTAGAACTCGTTCAACTTATACCTATAAACTTGTCCAAGAACAATCAAACATCATTTTAAATGTATCCTTAGGAACACTTTTACGTATATTTACTATAATAAATCAACCGGAATATAAACTGAGCTCTACAGACGGAGGAAAACACAGTGCGTGCTTGGCGAGAGCGCGCGGCCACTACTATAGAGTTCCAAGGAGGCACTTCCTTATTCCCTCTTCTTCTCTGCTCTAATTCATCTGAACAGAATCAAAACACTTTCTCGAGACTGTGGACATCCAGAGGAAGCGATAGGTACTGCATTCATATGCCCTTTTATGGGCATTTTCATGAGGGAGGGGTTCCAAATGAGGCACTCTGTGAAAACCACTTTCTCCAGGACAGAAATTCCTCGGGGTTTTGCCTGCCATATCCGTTCTGTTTTACTCACAGACAAATGGTTAACAGTTTTACAAAATTCAGAGTGTTTCCTATCCAATGGTACCAAATATGTGCATATCCTATTTTCTGGGCCTGAATGGGAGGCATTTTACTTTGGGCACGCCAGGCTCTCCAAAACGGTCAAGTTGTGCAGTGATCCCTGAGAGGTTAAAGTTGATTCAGCTGCGGGATCGGAGCACCACCAGTACAGAGCTTGCTCAGGAATGGTAGCAGGCAGGTGTGAGTGCATCTGCACGCACAGTGAGGCAAAGACTTTTGGAGGATGGCCTGGTGTCAAGAAGGGCAACAAAGAAGCTACCTCTCCAGGAAAAACATCAGGGACAGACTGATATTCTGCAAAAGGTACAGGGATTGGACTGCTGAAGACTGGGGTAAAGTCATTTTCTCTGATGAATCCCCTTTCCGATTGTTTGGGGCATCCGGAAAAAATCTTGTCTGGAGAAGACAAGGTGAGCGCTACCATCAGTCCTGTGTCATGCCAACAGTAAAGCATCCTGAGACCATTCATGTGTGGGGTTGCTTCTCAGCCAAGGGAGTGGGCTCACTCACAATTTTGCCGAAGAACACAGCCATGAATAAAGAATGGTACCAACACATCCTCCGAGAGTAACTTCTCCCAACCATCCAGGAACAGTTTGGTGATGAACAATGCCTTTTCCAGCATGATGGAGCACCTTGCCATAAGGCAAAAGTGATAACTAAGTTGCTCGGGGAACAAAACATCGATATTTTGGGTCCATGGCCAGGAAACTCCCCAGACCTTAATCCCACTGAGAACTTGTAGTCAATCCTCAAGAGGCGGGTGGACAAACAAAACCCCACAAATTCTGACAAACTCCAAGCATTGATTATGCAAGAATGGGCTGCCATCAGTCAGGATGTGGCCCAGAAGTTAATTGACAGCATGCCAGGGCCGATTGGAGAGGTCTTGAAAAAGAAGGGTCAACACTGCAAATATTGACTCTTTGCATCAACTTCATGTAATTGTCAATAAAAGCCTTTGACACTTATGAAATGCTTATAATTATACTTCAGTATTCCATAGTAACATCTGACAAAGATATCTATAGACACTGAAGCAGCAAACTTTGTGGAAATTAATATTTGTGTCATTCTCAAAACTTTTGGCCACGACTGTACACCTGACATTAGTCACCAGGAGCAAATGTCCATTATTCTGAGAAGCGTGGCTTTAAAGGGAAGCCAGAGATCAAGGAGCACTTCCTCTGCATTTCCATAGCAATTGACGTTTCACATGATCATGAACAAGACCTTGCATTACTATAGAGATTGCTTCACTACAGTACAAATGTATCCCGTACAATATGTTATTATTCCCCAATGACCCTATTCTGATATCTTCCCCTTGCTTGTTGTAAACATATAAACACGTGGACTAAGACATAGAAAAGATAGACAAACAAGAAACATATTAAATTATAGAACAGTTCTCGACAATAGAAAGAGAGGGAGAGAGGGAGAGAAGAAAAGAGAGAGGGTGAGAGAAGGCGAGATAAAGTGTGTATGTATACAGTGAGGGAAAAAAGTATTTGATCCCCTGCTGATTTTGTACGTTTGCTCATTGACAAAGAAATGATTAGTCTATAATTTTAATGGTAGGTTTATTTGAACTGTGAGAGACAGAATAACAAAAATAAAATCCAGAAAAACGCGTGTGAAAAAGGTTATGAATTGATTTGCATTTTAATGAGGGAAATAAGTATTTGACCCCTCTGCAAAACATGACTTAGTACATGTTGGCAAAACCCTTGTTGGCAACAACAGAGGTCAGACGTTTTTTGTAGTTGGCCACCAGGTTTGCACACATCTCAGGAGGGATTTTGTCCCACTCCTCTTTGCAGATCTTCTCCAAGTCATTAAGGTTTCGAGGCTGACGTTTGGTAACTCGAACCTTCAGCTCCCTCCACAGATTTTCTATGGGATTAAGGTCTGGAGACTGGCTAGGCCACTCCAGGACCTTAATGTGCTTATTCTTGAGCCACTCCTTTGTTGCTTAGGGTCATTGTGTGTTTTGGGTCATTGTCATGCTGGAATACCCATCCACGACCCATTTTAAATGCCCTGGCTGAGGGAAGGAGGTTCTCACCCAAGATTTGACGTACATGGCCCCGCCCATCGTCCCTTTGATGCGGTGAAGTTGTCCTGTCCCCTTAGCAGAAAAACACCCCCAAAGCATAATGTTTCCACCTCCATCAAACTACCACCCCTACCACAAGAACCCCAGTATCCGTCGTAAGGAGGAGGAGGTTTGTACCGCTCAACTCAACTACGGTTTCTCGAGGTAAAACCAGAGTAGACTGGTGTTGTGAAAGTGGGTCATGTCCTCTGAATCATTCAGATGTTCATTGGCAAACTTCAGACGGGCATGTATATGTGCTTTCTTGAGCAGGGGGACCTTGCCGGCGCTGCAGGATTTCAGTCCTTCACGGTGTAGTGTGTTACCAATTGTTTTCTTGGTGACTATGGTCCCAGCTGCCTTGAGATCCTCCCGTGTAGTTCTGGGCTGATTCCTCACCGTTCTCATGATCATTGCAACTCCACTTGGTGAGATCTTGCATGGAGCCCCAGGCCGAGGGAGATTGACAGTTCTTTTGTGTTTCTTCCATTTGCGAATAATTGCACCAACTGTTGTCACCTTCTCACAAAGCTGCTTGGCGATGGTCTTGTAGCCCATTCCAGCCTTGTGTAGGTCTACAATCTTGTCCCTGACATCCTTGGAGAGCTCTTTGGTCTTGGCCGTGTTGGAGAGTTTGGAATCTGATTGATTGATTGCTTCTGTGGACAGGTGTCTTTTACACAGGTAACAAGCTGAGATTAGGAGCACTCCCATTAAGAGTGTGCTCCTAATCTCAGCTTGTTACCTGTATAAAAGACACCTGGGAGACAGAAATCTTTCTGATTGAGAGGGGTTCAAATACTTATTTCCCTCATTAAAATGCAAATCAATTTATAACATTTTTCACATGTGTTTTTCTGGATTTTTTTGTTGTTATTCTGTCTCTCACTGTTCAAATAAACCTACCATTAAAATTATAGACTGATCATTTCTTTGTCAGTGGGCAAACGTACAAAATCATCAGGGGATCAAATACTTTTTTCCCTCACTGTATGTACAAGTCCGTATGTGTAAGCGAGCATGTAAATGAGTACGTATGTGTTCATATCCACTTCATAGTGTTCAGATATTTTTACAGTTCCCATACTTAATTTTTTTCGCAACCTGAAGTCCCTGTATAATTTAGTACAGCCATGGTGTTATGGCGCTGTCTCAGAATAGCCTCTCTATTGTTATTTTACTGCTGCTCTTTAAGGGTCATGGGCAGCTGTGAGGAGGAGGTTTTATTCTCCAGGTCTTTAACCGTTTTCCAGAACTTCTTGGGGTTGGACCCACAGAGGGAGAACTGCTCCTTCTTCGGGATCGCTGTCCCTTCCAAGGGACGGTTGAGCTAACATAGGCTGATGCGATTAGCATGAGGTTGTAAGTAACAAGAACATTTCCCAGGACATAGACTTATCTGATATTGGCAGAAAGCTTAACTTCTTGTTAATCTAACTGCACTGTCCAATTTACAGTAGCTATGACAGTGAAATAATGCCATGCTATTGTTTGAGGAGAGTGCACAGTTTTGAACATGAAAAGTTATTAATAAACAAATTAGGCACATTTGAGCAGTCTTGATACAACATTTTGAACAGAATTGCAATGTTTTATTGGATCAGTCTAAAACTTTGCACATTCCCAGCTGCAATCTAGTGTCCAAAATCTAAACTGCACCTGGGCTGGAATAATACATTTTGGCCTTTCTCTGGCATTTCAAAGATAATGGTACAAAAAAAATACTAAAGAACGGTTGTTTTTTTCTTTGTATTATCTTTTACCAGATATATTGTGTTATATTCTCCTACATTCCTTTCACATTTCCATAAACGTCAAAGTGTTTCCTTTCAAATGGTATGAAGAATATGCATATCCTTGCTTCAGGTCCTGAGCTACAGGCAGTTTGATTTGGGTATGTCATTTTAGGTGAAAATTAAAAAAAAGGGGCGGATCCTTGAGGTTTAAATTATTTGTACGTTTTTTTATTATTATTTATTTTTATTAACTGCATTGTTGGTTAAGGGCTTCTAAGTAAGCATTTCACTGTAAGGTCTGTTGACAAATAAAATGTATACCTTCCTCCTATAACCATTAATTAACTTCTGGTGTAGACCCTCTAAACCTCAGCACTCACTCAGTGACATGAATAATTATATTTCATATTCTCAGAACCCAACAATAGTGAACCTGAACAATCTAACAATAACCTATACAATTATATTGGTTGACACTCAACTAATTAAGCCTAGTATTGTGCAAGTGTTGTTTTTTTTACAAGCATTTGAATGCTGAAGGTGTTGCACAGATACAGTATGCAAGATCAGGAATAAACGTCTTTGGTCAGCGCGCACTGCATACATGGCGCTGTTTGACTAGGCTATTGATATTGCCTGGGTTTATTCGGCATGGAAAATGACTTGTAGATCAATAACTGTCAATGCAGTAAGATGCTAAGTTTGACCCAGAAGGGGAGGATGCATCAGTTGTCACAAAAGATGGGCGTTATTTTCGGAAGGTAGAAAGAAAGTAATATGAGCAAAAACAAATAGTGAACTGGCAATTCGTAGTTTGAATTGATATTCTGACCATGCATACAAGATTTGGTTCGGTTTGGGGTCCAGCACTCATATCTTAAACATTTGCACCTGGGACCGATGAGGCGATACCTATAGATGAATGTTACTTCCGTAGTTTAAAGAATAGCACCAACACCTGTCTTATTCAGTACATAAGAATTGTTTTTTCTGTTTGATAGTACAACATATGTTGTTTATTCATGTCATCAGAATCCCTCTGTAACCTGTGCTGTTGTGATCCTAAATGACTCGGTCTTTCTCTTTGCAAAAAATCTGAAAAGAAAATGACGTCTAATTTATTACAAAAACTGACTAGTTTAGTCAAGAACTTCAATGACTGGTCTTTTCTCATACTTTCGTGAAAATGAAGCCAGAATTATAGTAAGAAAAGAGGAACCGATGATTTTCATTTCTCTCTTCTCTCCCCCTCTCTGTCTTACTCATTCTTCCCATATTATTGTGCTGCTATATCCTGGCAATGTGTATAAAAAAGTATCATGATCAGGACTGCTTGTTTAGTACTTGACATGAAGTCTGAATCTGGGTTGTTTACTGAGTGAAGAGACTCAGTACAGAGAGGAGAGCTTCTCTAGCCAGCAGGCCAAACAGGATTCTCTTCCAGTTTGCAGAGATATTGGTCAATGAACTACCATTTTGACAAGCAAAAAAAAAACATCCGTAGTACATGACACAAACATGAAAACAGGTGTCAATTTGTCTATAAAGTTTGGAAAATGTTGAGTATGACCTCAGTTAGTTGTGTTTGTCGAAATGAAGAAGCTTTTCTTTAGACTAGGATATGGAGAGCTGATCTGCCTCTTTTTATGTACTGATAATTATTGTTCACGTTGAGGACTGGAAATACAAGTAGTCTTAAATTAGTTATAACTGCGTAGTGCGAGGTCCACTCTGTATGTCTAGTTCTCCATTCTTCCTGTGAAACAGGGTTATCTTCCAGTATACAGTGCCTTGCAAAAGTATTCATATCCTTTGGCGATTTTCCTATTTTGTTGCAATACAACCTGAAATTTAAATAGATTTTTATTTGGATTTCATGTAATGTACACACAAAAGTCTAAATTGGTGGAGGTGAAACCCAAAATATCGAAGTTTTGTTCCCCGAGCATGAAGCCCCTAAATAAGATCTGGTGCAACCAATTACCTTCAGAAGTCACATCATTTGTTAAATAAAGTCCACCTGTGTGCAACCTAAGTGTCACATGATCTCAGTATATATACACCTGTTCTGAAAGGCCCCAGAGTCTGCAACACCACTAAGCAAGGGGCACCACCAAGCAAGCGGCACCACGAAGACCAAGGAGCTCTCCAAACAGGTCAGGGACAAAGTTGTGGAGAAGTACAGATCAGGGCATGTGGGAGACTCCCTAAACATATATGGAAGAAGGTACTCTGGTCAGCTTTTTGGCCATCAAGGAAAACGCTATGTCTGGCGCAAACCCAACACCTCTCATCACCCCGAGAAAAACAACCGCAGGGACTGGGAAACTGGTCGGATTTTAAGGAATTACAGGGAAAGTACAGGGAAATTCTTGAGGGAAACCTGTTTCAGTCTTCCAGAGATTTGAGACTGGGTCGGAGGTTCACCTTCCAGCAGGACAATGACCCTAAGCATGCCGCTAAAGCAACACTCGAGTGGTACCCTTGTGTTGTCTTAAGGGTCAAAAATGACCCGCCACTTTGTTCAACAGCAGCGAAATTATATTCTTTCAATTTGAAATTTGATGACTTTTCCTAGAGTGACCCCAACAATAGAAAAAGTGAAACATCGCCTTTGTTCATATTTCCATGTACACCACCAGGATACAAAGATTATCTTAGGGTCATTTTGACCCAGCAGTTATAAAATTATTTACACACCACAAAAACCACAAAGACACACACACACACACAATGAGAATTTGAGATTATGTGTGCTACTGACTGAACTCAGACGAAACTAAAACTTGCTTGTGCATGTGTAGCATCTCCCCTCCACGACCCCACACATGACTCAAGTTCACAGACAAAATAAACTAAATTTCTGACAAAATAAACAAAATTTCAGACAAAATAAACATTTCTTGAAAGATTTGTTTACTAATGGGGAATGCTATAAAGGTGCTGCAGATGACAGTCCCCCCAGTTCTCGCTTTGCTGAAGCCATGAGTGCACGTTTCAGTGACCAACAGGTCGTAGATCAGATTTTTTCAGATGTCCAGGAAGAACAAGATAACAATGATTTAGAGAGGAGGAGGTATCTGAAGAAGAATATGGGGAAGAATACAACCCAGAGCACAATGCATAATCTTCAGATGGAGAAGAAATCCCCCAAGCTGAAAGAGAGACATTTTTGTCAAAGAACTGCAAAATAACATGGTCCTCGTCACCATATGACAACCAGGGCAGGGTGGCAGCACAAAATGTCATAAGGATGACCCCAGGGCCCACAAGACATGCAGTTGCCCATGCCCAGGACATCAACATTCTACATGTTCATCACACCAGCCGTTGAAAAAATCATCCTGAAGATGACAAATTTGGAGGGTTTCCGTAAATATGGAGACAACTGGAAAACGATGGATGAGATTGACCTGCGTGCCTACATACATAGTGTTGCTAATCTTAGCGGGTGTGTATAGGTCCCGAGGCGAGGCTACATGTAGTCTCTGAGATGCAGAGAGCGGAAGGGCGATTTTCCATGCTACGATGCCACTGAAAGTCTTTCACACTTTCTCAAGAATGCTACGATTTGAAAACCGTAAGTCAAGACCGTGTATCCAAGATGGCGTAGCAGTCGGACGAGTGTTTGTCTTGTCCCATCTTTTCCCGTGTAAATAATCGTTTTCCTCATTTTTTTTTAAATATATTTCGTATATATTTTAATCTCACTTTCCATCTACGGACTGAATATACTCTCCTGCAACCCGCCTCACCCAATGTGTTACGGATCTGCTATTTTTATACTTTAGAACCGGAACCCCCATCAGAAGCTAGCCAGCTAACTAGCTATTAGCTAGTAGTCAGTTAGCCCCTGCTAGCAGTCTTCACCGTTAACTCAGACACCAGCCAGCTTCAGCTCGGTCAATACCTGCAAATCTGCACAGCGCGATATCAAACCAGAGCATATCGGACTGCTTTTTCTCTACCACATCTCCGGATTCCTACCGCAAGCTCCAGACCATTACACCGGATCATCGCAGCTAGCTAGGAGTGGCTACTCCTGGCTAACGCCTCTGTCCCGAAGCAAGCACCAGTTAGCCTTGAGCTAGCCTCGAGCTAGGCCCATCTCCCGGCTAGCCGAAGAGGTCTACCAGCTAATTCTTGGGCTACAATACCTCTTTTGCCAACTGGCCTGGACCCTTTATTGCCGACATGGAGCCCTGCCGATCCATCACGACTGGTCTGCCGACGCAATAGTCCGAGGTGGTTTCAACAGGCTTTTCCGTTGCGACATCGCCGACGACCCATCTGCTGTCCCCGGCCCGCTAGCTTTCTGAATCGCTGTGTCTCCAGCTCGACTAGCGTAGTAGCAACTACTATTGCTGCTCATTGGACCCTAATGATCACTCGGCTACATATGCCTCTCCCTAATGTCAATATGCCTTGTCTACTGCTGTTTAGGTTAGTTATTATTGTTTTATTTCACTGTAGAGCCCCCAGCCCTGCTCTAAATGCCTTATATAGCTCTTTTGTCCCACCCTCACACACATGCGGAGACCTCACCAGGCTTAACTGGTGCCTCCAGAGACGCAAGCACTCTCATTGTCACTCAATGCCTAGGTTTACCTCCACTGTACTCACATCCTACCATACCCTTGTCTGTACATAATGCCCTGAATCTATTCTACCACGCCCAGAAATCTGCTCCTTTTATTCTCTGTTCCCAACGCACCAGACGACCAGTTCTTATAGCCTTTAGCCGTACCCTTATTCTACTCCTGTTCCTCTGGTGATGGAGAGGTTAACCCAGGCCCTGTAGACCCCAGCACCACTCCCATTCCCCAGGCGCTCTCATTTGTTGACCTCTGTAACCGTAAAAGCCTTGGTTTCATGCATGTTAACATCAGAAGCCTCCCCCCTAAGTTTGTTTTATTCACTGCTTTAGCACACTCCGCCAACTCTGATGTCCCAGCCATGTCTGAATCCTGGCTTAGGAAGGCCACCAAATATTCTGAAATTTCCTTCCCCAACAACAACATTTTCCGACAAGATATAACTGCCAAAGGGGGCGGAGATGCAATCTACTGCAGTTCTGTCATACTATCCAGGTCTGTGCCCAAACAATTCGAGGTTCAACTTAAAAAAATCCACCTTTCCAGAAATAAGTCTCTCACCGTTGCCGCTTGTTATAGACCCCCCTCAGCCCCCAGCTGTGCCCTGGACACCATATGTGAATTGATTGCCCCCCCATCTATCTTCAGAGTTCGTACTGTTAGGTGACCTAAACTGGGATATGCTTAACACCCTGGCCGTCCTTCAATCTAAGCTAGATGCCCTCAATCTCACACAAATTACCAAGGAACCTACCATGGACAACCCTAAATCCGTAACCATGGGCACCTTCATAGATATCATCCTGACCAACTTGCCCTCTAAATACACCTGTGCTGTCTTCAACCAGGATCTCAGCGATCACTGCCTCATTGCCTGTGTCTGTAATGGGTCCGCGGTCAAACGACTACCCCTCATCACTGTCAAACGCTCCCTTAAACACTTCAGCGAGCAGGCCTTTCTAATCGACCTGGCCTGGGTATCCTGGAAGGATATTGACCTTATCCCGTCAGTAGAGGATGCCTGGTTGCTCTTTAAAAGTGCTTACCTCACCATCTTAAATAACATTCCCCATTTCAAAAAATGTAGAACTAAGAACAGATATAGCCCTTGGTTCACCCCAGTCTTGACTGCCCATGACCAGCACAAAAACATCCTGTGGCGTACTGCATTAGCATCGAATAGACCCCGCGATAAGCAACTTTTCAGGGAAGTCAGGAACTAATATACACAGTCAGTTAGGAAAACTAAGGCTAGCTATTTCAAACAGAAATTTGCCTCCTGTAGCACTAATTCAAAAAAGTTATGGGACACTGTAAAGTCCATGGAGAATAAGAGCACCTCCTCCCAGCTGCCCACTGCACTGAGGCTAGGAAACACTGTCACCACTGAATAATCTATGATAATAGATCATTTCAATAAACATTTTTCTACAGCTGGCCATGCTTTCCACCTGGCTACCCCTACCCCGGCCAACAGCTCTGCACCCCCCGCAGAAACTTGCCCAAGCCCCCCCCTGCTTCTCCTTCACCCAAATCCAGACAGCTGATGTTCTGAAAGAGCTGCAAAATCTGGATCCCTACAAATCAGCTGGGCTAGACAATCTGGACACTCTCTTTCTAAAATTATCAGCTGAAATTGTTGCAACCCCTATTACTAGCCTGTTAAACCTCTCTTTCGTATCGTCTGAGATCCCCAAAGATTGGAAAACTGCCGCGGTCATCCCCCTCTTAAAAGGGGGAGACACTCTAGACCCAAACTGTTTTAGACCTATATCCATCCTGCCATGCCTTTCTAAAATCTTCGAAAGCCAAGTTAACAAACAGATCACCGACCATTTAGAATCCCACCGTACCTTCTCCACTATGCAATCTGGTTTCTAAGCTGGTCATGGGTGCACCTCAGCCATGCTCAAGGTCCTAAACTATATCATAACCGCCATCAATAAAAGACAGTACTGTGCAGTCGTCTTCATCAACCTGGCCAAGGCTTTCGACTCTGTCAATCACCCTATTCTTATCGGCAGACTCAAAAGCATTGGTTTCTCAAATGATTGCCTCGCCTGGTTCACCAACTACTTCTCAGATAGCATTCAGTGTGTCAAATCGGAGGGCCTGTTGTCCGGACCTCTGGCAGTCTCTATGGGGGTGCCACAGGGTTAAATTCTCGGGCCGACTCTTTTCTCTGTATATATGAATGATGTCGCTCTTGCTGCTGGTGATTGTCTGATCCACCTCTACGCAGACGACACCATTCTGTATACATCTGTCCCTTCTTGGACACTGTTTAACAAACCTCCAAATGAGCTTCAATGCCATACAACACTCCTTCCAACTGCTTTTAAATGCTAGTAAAACTAAATGCATGCTCTTCAACCAATTGCTGCCCACACCCGCCCGCCCAACTAGAATCACTACTCTGGACGGTTCTGACTTAGAATATGTGGACAACTACAAATACCTAGGTGTCTGGTTAGACTGTAAACTCTCCTTCCAAGACTCACATTAAGCATCTCCAATCCAAAATTAAATCTAGAATTGGCTTCCTATTTCTCAACAAAGCCTCCTTCACTCATGCTGCCAAACATACCGTCGTAAAACTGACTATCCTACTGATCCTAGACTTCGGCAATGTCATTTACAAAATAGCCTCCAACACTCTACTCAGCAAATTGGATGTAGTCTATCACAGTGCCATCTGTTTTGTCACCAAAGCCCCATATACCACCCACCACTGCAACGTGTATGCTCTCGCTGGCTGGCCCTCGCTACATATTCGTTGCCAAACCCACTGGCTCCAGGTCATCTATAAGTCTTTGCTAGGTAAAGCCCCGCCTTATCTCAGCTCACTGATCACCATAGCAACACCCACCCGTAGCACGCGGTCCAGCAGGTACATTTCACTGGTCACCCCCAAAGCCAACACCTCATTTTGGCCGCCTTTCCTTCCAGTTCTCTGCTGCCAATGACTGGAACGAATTGCAAAAATCACTGAAGCTGGAGACTTATATCTCCCTCACTAACTTTAAGCATCAGCTGTCAGAGCAGCTTACCGATCACTGCACCTGTACACAGGCCATCTGTAAATAGCACACCCAACTACCTCATCCCCATATTGTTACTTTTTTTTGCACATCAGTATCTCTACTTGCACATCATCATCTGCAGATCTATCACTCCAGTGTTAATGCTAAATTGTAATTATTTTGCCTCTATGGCCTATTTATTGCCTTACCTCCCTAATCTTACTACATTTGCACACACTGTACATAGACTTTTCTATTGTGTTACTGACTGTACGTTTGTTTATCCCATGTGTAACTCTGTGTTGTTGTTTTTGTCGCACTGCTTTGCTTTATCTTGGCCAGGTTGCAGTTGTAAATGAGAACTTGTTCTCAACAGGCCTACCTGGTTAAATAAAGGTGAAATAAAATTTAAAAAAGACCTGCAAGACATGTGAGAGACAAACTGGCGGCCATAAGAGAGGACTGGGAGAAGTGGGTGGAGCGTCTGCCATACCTCTACAACCCTGGGCCTTCAGTAACAGTGGATGAGCAACTGGTTCCATTCAGAGGTACATTTTTACTTTCATATTTGTAATGTAAGTGATTTTCCCTGTTTATTATGTATTGCTGTAATATCATTGATTTATGTGATTGTTTTCTGTGACACATACTAATTACTGATAGTAATCTCTTTTGTCAAAAGGTCGCTGTCGTTTCCGGCAGTATTGTCACACCCTGATCTGTTTCACCTGTCATTGTGCTTGTTTCCACCCCCTCCAGGTATCGCCCATTCTCCCCATTATCCCCTGGGTACTTATACCTGTGTTCTCTGTTTGTCAGTTGCCAGTTCGTCCTGCTTTTCCCCATCTCTTTTCGCGCCCTCCTGGTTTTGACCACTGCCTGTCCTAACTCTGTGCCCGCCTGCCTGACCACTCTGCCTGCCCCTGAGCCTGCCTGCCGTCCGGTGCCTTTGCCCCTACTCTGGATAACCGACCCCTGCCTGCCTTGACCTGTCGTTTCCCTGCCCCTGTTGTTGTAATAAACATTGTTACTTCAACACAGTCTGCACTTGGGTCTTACCTGAAATGTGATAAGTATATGCCCAGCAAGCCAGCAAAGTATGGCATCATGATATGGGTGGCCTGTGATGCACAATCCAGCTACGCTTGGAAGATGCAAGTCTACACAGGGAAGCCGACCAGTGGAGGCAAGGAGAAGAATCAGGGAATGCAGGTTGTGCTTGATGTGACTGATGGACTGAGGGGGCACAATGTCACATGTGACAATTTCTTCACCTCTTATGAACTCAGCCAGCAGCCCCTAAAGAGGAAGATCACCATGGTAGGCACAGTTAGAAAGAACAAGCCTGAGCTCTCCCCTGCACTCCTCACAACAAGGGGGAGAGAGGCCTTCTCATCAAAGTTTGCCTTCACCCCCACCACCACTATAGTTTCTTACCTCCCAAAGAGGAACAAGAATGTGGTCCTCCTGAGCACACTGCACAAATTGGCTGAGATCAGTGATCGTGAGGACAGGAAGCCAGCCATCATCCTGGACTACAACCACAACAAAGGAGGCGTGGACAACCTGGACAAGGTGATTGGAACTTACAGCTGAAGGAGGATGACTGCCCGCTGGCCCCTGGTCATCTTCCATAACATCATTGATGTGTCTTCATACAATGCCTTCGTGATATGGAACAAGCTCAACCCTACCTGGATGCCTGAAAAGCGGAACAAGAGAAGGGTGTTCATGGAGCAGACTTGGCCTGATCCACCTGAGGCTGCAGCTGGGGCAGGCAAGAGGAGGATATGCCAATTCTGCCCCCCAAAGAAGGACTGTAAAACAGATACTATGTGCTGCACATGTGAGAAATACATCTGCAAAGTCCATGTACACACACTTGCATACTGTCCTACATGTGCTAATTAGAGTTGATTGATTTATGTTCTTCACGTTTTTGTTTTGTATCTATTATCTTATTTTACTCTTATTTATTGTTGTTGTTTATACACCTTGTGGGTGGGGGCAATGATTAAAAAAATGGGAGAAGACTAGTATTTTGTAGTTGAATTCCTGATTGTACAGTATATAAGAATATATCACTATTGTGCTGCCATCCTGTTGGAAGGTAACAGATTATTTTATTAGTGGTTAAAATGGATTTTCAATGTGTTCCATGGTGTTATTCGCTCCCTAGTGGAGCTTTCTGGTACTTAGACTGTAAGGAAGCAGGAAGAGACACGCAGAGAAGCAGCTAAAAACAACTCTACGGTGCAGGTCTTTCAGTGCAGCTATCTCTTGTCACGCTTCAGCCTCGGAAAATATTTGTTTGTAAGTTCGATTCAAGCATTTAGCTAGTGATGATAATCTTGTAATTGATAGAATTACTTACATATCAATGTTAGTTGGTTGCATTTACTCACACAAATTGCCTTGCCTTTCATGCATGCCGTCAGCTGTATTATTTTACTCGTGCGTCATGTAAACGAATTGTAAAACATACAATACTGAAGTTTTGTTACTGTTTCTAGTATAATATGCTTTGTTATTGTACAGAGGTGGTTGCACATTATTGGAGTAATTAAATGAGTTAGCCAATTACCATATTAGTAACAATTAGCTATATGGTTTGTCATCATGCCAGATACATGGTACCTTGACACGTGCTTTGTATTTATGCAACTTCAACTTGAAAGATATAATGTCCAGCTATAGTATGTCGATTTGAATTGAATACTAAAGTATATTCTTTTCTGTATTTTGCAGTTTCACAACATAAACGTTTTCAATATATTCATTCATGAAAAGTCACGCCTTGGGAGTTTTATTGAAGACTTAGTTGTTAGCTATCTGTCTAGTTTTGCATGGGAACGCAATTCAAGGGCAGAATAGTGAAAAAACATCATCACGGCGGGCTCAAGCACAAGAATAACCGCACACAGTGGTTATGTTTCTACGTTCATCAGCCAACAAAGCCTCTGATCCTAGGGAAGACCAACAGTCTACGATGCAACAACCAGAGCCAAGTGTTCA
>QNTS01000267.1:1143596-1158441 GCA_003317085.1 Hucho hucho
GGAAAGTCAAGCTATGGAGGAGTATATTGCCGAAGCCCTAGAATCAGGTTTCATTCGTCCCTCTATGTCTCCTGCCGCAGCAGGATTCTTCTTTGTAGAAAAGAAGGATGGAGGATTAAGGCCATGCATCGATTACAGGGGACTGAACAATGTAACCGTGAAATTCCCTTATCCTCTCCCGCTAGTACCCTCTGCCCTTGAGCAGCTACGTGAAGCTACCATTTTTACCAAACTGGATTTAAGAAGCGCCTACAATTTAATCCGGATAAAGAAGGGAGATGAGTGGAAAACTGCTTTTCACACCACTAGAGGCCACTATGAATACAAAGTTATGCCATATGGGCTCACCAACTCACCTGCCATTTTCCAATCGTTCATCAACAAAATCTTCAGGGACCTTCTAAACCAATTCGTCATACCATACATTGATGACATTCTCATTTATTCCACGTCTGAGGCAGAACACATCAACCATGTAAAAATAGTCCTCTCTCGATTACTCAACAATCAACTCTATGTCAAGGCAGAAAAATGCGAATTTCATGTTAAACAAACCTCATTCCTAGGCTACCGTATCAGTCACCATGGAGTAAAGATGGAAGAAGTCAAGGTCCAAGCCGTAACTGAATGGCCCCAACCGACTACGGTCAAGGAGCTACAAAGATTCCTAGGCTTAGCCAATTTCTACAGGCGGTTCATCCGCAACTACAGCACTGTAGCGTCCCCCCTAACCTCTCTTCTTAAGAGAAAACCTACCAAGTTAGGTTGGACTAAGGAAGCCACCAATGCCTTTATCAACCTGAAGGAAAGGTTCACATCAGCACCCATTCTGAAACACCCAGACCCAAATCTTCCATTTATAGTAGAGGTAGATGCCTCTGATTGTGGAATCGGGGCAGTGCTCTCACAGAGAACCGGTCAACCAGGAAAACTACATCCATGTGCATTCTTTTCTAGGAAACTAACCGCAGCTGAACGTAACTACGATGTGGGGAATAAGGAACTACTGTCCATGAAAGCAGCCATCGAGGAGTGGCGACATTGGTTAGAAGGAGCGGTCCACCCTTTCCAGATCATCACAGACCACAAGAATCTGGAATATATTCAAGGAGCTAAACGCCTGAATCCACGTCAGGCCCGTTGGGCCCTCTTCTTCACACGGTTTCAGTTTACCGTAACCTATCGCCCCGGCAGTAAGAACTGTAAAGCCGATGCCCTCTCCCAACGTTACGACTTGCCCACCGAACATAGCTCATCAGAGTCCATCCTTCCGCGCTCAGTTATCCTAGCCCCAGTGTCCTGGGATATCATGGAAGAGTTGCAACAGGAACAAAGACATGAACCCCCACCATCTCATTGCCCCCCTGACAAACAGTATGTACCCCTATGCCTCCGTCACCGAATCATGCAATGGATCCATACCTCCCTTAGTGCAGGCCATCCAGGCATTTCTCGAACATTACGTCTACTCCAAAATTCGTTTTGGTGGCCTGCAATGGCTCCAGAGGTAGCTGCTTATGTCAAGTCTTGTCCCGTCTGTGCACAATCCAAAACNATGGGTTGCTGAGGGTGGGAGGCCGTTTATCCTCTGCCGACATGTCACTAGACGAAAAACATCCTCTCATCATCCCACGGACACATCATGTCGCCACTCTGTTGGTAAGACATTATCACGAGCAAGTGGCTCACCAGGGTCGTCATTTTTCAGATGGAGCTATTCGAGCGGCAGGCTTCTGGATTATTGGGAGCAAACGTCTGGTCTCTGGTATCATCCACAAGTGTGTCACCTGTCGCAAAGTTAGAGGGAGGTTAGTTGACCAAAAGATGGCTGACTTGCCTGCAGACAGACTCACATCTGAACCACCATTCACCAGCGTTGGACTTGATGTGTTTGGACCATGGAATGTCATAACTCGTCGCACTAGAGGTGGTAGTGCAGACTCCAAGCGCTGGGCGGTGCTCTTTACATGTATGTCTACTAGAGCAGTCCATATTGAGCTCATCGAATCCATGTCCACATCCAGTTTCATCAACGCGCTGAGGCGTTTTTTCTCTATCCGTGGTCCAGCAAAAGTGCTACGCTCTGATCGAGGTACAAACTTTATAGGTGCCTGCAGGGAATTGGGAATCGACACAAATGACTCAGAACTGACCAAATACCTCTCAGACAAGGGATGTACTTGGATATTTAATCCCCCACACTCGTCTCATATGGGTGGTTCTTGGGAGAGACTCATTGGGGTTGCCAGACGTATCCTAGATGCTATGCTGTTTCAGACGGGCTCCACTCGTATCACACATGAGGTCTTGAGCACTCTTATGTCTGAAGTTATGGCAATAATCAATGCGAGACCTCTAGTGTCAGTGTCAACCGACCCTGACATGCCTGCCATTCTCACACCCTCAATGTTACTGACACAAAAGACTAGCGCTACCTCAGCCCCTTCTGGAGACTTCAGCATGAACGACCTTCATGGAAAGCAGTGGAAGCAAGTCCAGTGTCTCGCTGACACCTTTTGGAAAAGGTGGAGACAGGAGTACCTGACAACGCTGCAGAGACGCAGAAAATGGACAGCAGAAAAGCCAAATGTAAAAGTGGGAGATGTTGTCTTATTGAGAGACAGTCAGGCGCACAGAAATGACTGGCCAGTCGGGCTTGTGGTCAAAACCTTTCCCAGTACTGACAAAAAGGTTAGGAAAGTAGAACTAAAAATTGAGACATACCCCAAGAGACTTGCAACTTTAATTGCTGCAAAAGATGGCTCTACAAAGTATTGCCTTTGGGGGGGTGAATAGTTTTGCACGCTCAAGTTTTCTGTTTTTGTCTTATTTCTTGTTTGTTTTACAATAAAAAATATTTTTGCATCTTCAAAGTGGTAGGCATGATGTGTAAATCAAATGATACAAACCCCCCACAAAATCTATTTTAATTCCAGGTTGTAAGGCAACAAAATAGGAAAAATGCCAAGGGAGGTGAATACTTTTGCAAGCCATTGTAGGTTGAAGGTCAGGTATTGTCCTTGTATGCCCTGACACTTGCCTAAGGGAATGGAAGAGTCATTGAAAAACCATAACTTTTTAATCATTGGTTTAATTTCAATGTGCAAGGTTGGGTGATTATCCCTGTGATGTAGCATGTGTGTAAACCCCCTCTGTTTGCTGCTTTGGCTGGTTAATCGTTGGAATTTGTTCAGTAACAATCAGTGATAAGGCATCCCTGTTGAAAGGCCCTAAGATAGCAAAAAAATATACTTAAAATATATATAATTTTCTTGAGCACAGTAGGGTATATTTTAGTGTAGTTTTGTATAATCGTACTGCAATGCTGCTGTATGTTTTTTTGTAAAAAATAAATAATAAAAAATTTGCATAATGTTGGCATCAGAAGAGCGTGTTGACCTCTCATTCTGTTTGCTGTGTTATGGTGACCTGCTCTAGAGACACAACATCAACATCAATGGCTGCATCTTTAATTTGTTTCTCTTTTATTGTATTTGTATTTTTAACTACCTATCTCTTCTTCTCATTGTGAAACGACACCAGATCTCAGAAAGACAGGAGAAAGGGAGATGAGAAAGACACAACAATGCTCATGATTTAGACCCAAAGGAAGAGCTGAAGATTGATCCATAATGACATGAAGGTAAGTGTATATACATATGGTATCTTTGTAAATTTTTTCAAGTGTATTTGGATCCTATTTTATAGCTTCCTACTTGTGGATTAGTTTTGTATCATTTTGCCTTGAGTATATTCCTCAGATTTGCAAGTAAGTAAGTCCCGTGAAAGGCACATTCAATAATGATTTGAATTGAAGTCGGTGTCAGAAAGGAGTGGTATTCTGGGCGACTGCAGTACCTACAAACACTACATATAACAAAGTATGTGGACATCAGCCACACCCGATACTGACAGGTGTATACAATCGAGCACTCGGACATGCAATCTCCATAGACAAACATTGGCAGCAGAATGGGCTCAGTGACTTTCTACGTGGCACCGTCAAAGGATGCCACCTTCCCAACAAGTCAGCCCACTAGAGCTGCCCCGGTCAACTGTATGGGATGTTATTGTGAAGTAGAAGCGTCTCGGAGCAACAATGGCTCAGCCGCGAAGTGGTAGACCACACAAGCTCACAGAACGGGACCTTCAAGTGCTGAAGCGCGCAACGTGTATAAATCGTCTTTCCTTGGTTGCAACACTCACTATTGAGTTCCAAACTGCCTCTGGAAGCAATGTCAGCGCAAGAACTGTTCATCGGGAGCTTCATGAAATTACTTTCCATGGCAGAGCAGCCGCACACAAGCCCAAGATCCCCATGTGCAATGCCAAGTGTCGGTTGGAGTGGTGTAAAAAGCTCTTTGCCATTGGACTCTGGAGCAGTGGAAACACAATCTCTGGAGTGATGAATCATGCTTCACCATCTGGCAGCCTGATGGACAAATCTGGGTTTGGCGGATGCTAGGAGAACACTACCTGCCCGACTGCATAGTGACAACTTTAAAGTTTGGTGGAGAAAGAATAATGGTCTGGGGCTGTTTTTTTCATGGTTCAGGCTCCTTAGTTCCAGTGAAGGGACATCTTAACGCTACAACATACAATGACATTCTAGACAATTCTGTGCTTCCAACTTTGTGGCAGCAGTTTGGGGAATTCCCTTTCCTGTTTCAGCAACACAATGCCCCCATACACAAAGCGAGGTCCATACAGAAATGGTTTGTCGAGATCGGTGTGGAAGAACTTGACTGGCCTGCACAGAGCCCTGGCCTCAACCCCATCAAACAACTTTGGGGTGAATTGGAAGGCTGATTGCGAGCCAGGCCTAATCGCTCTACATTAGTGCCCGACCTCACTAATACTCTTCTGGCTGAATGAAAGCCCCCGTAGCGGAAAGCCTTCCCAGAAGAGTGGAGGCTGTTAGAGCAGCAAAAGGGGGACCAACTCCATATTAATGACCATGATGTTGGAATGAGATGTTCAACGAGCAGTGGTCCACATACCTTTGTCTATATAGTGTATAAGCTAACTGACTTAAGCATTCAGAGAGGAAATCACACCAGGGTGAAAAGCTGTGTCTGCTAAAAGATTTTTAGGGAAAAGGAAAAGAAGCTGGCGCTTTAGAAAAATGAAAGAAAGAACAGGGGAGTTCTTGGAAAGATTGCCTGTTTCTTTCCTTCTTATCTGTAATTCTCTTTTTCTCCTTTCCTCTATCCCTCTTAGTTAAGGGAAAAGAGAGAAAAGCACTGCCTCTCAATGGAAGGAGCGAGGTAGGAATCTTTTTGGGTCTGTGTGTCTAGCCGGAAGCAGGGAGGGAAAGAGAGAGAACACAGTGAACCCCACTCCCAATCCTCTTCAGCGTAACAGCCAGTACTGAGTTGTTTGGCACAGGGTGTTAAAGAAAGAACAGGGCAAGAGACGGAGAGAGAAAAGGAAAAAAAGAGAGGCAAAACAGAGCCCCTCCCCCCTCCCACCCTTTAGTGAGCCAGTCTAAATCGTACTGCTTATCAGTGCTGTTGTTCTGTGAGTGTGATGCTGGTCAGACAGACCCAGGCGCAGACCTCCAAACCTTGTGGAGCTCCTCTCAGGCCCTAAGCGACCCTGGAGAGCCTAGCCATCTCCCCCCAGAAACTCTTGCCGCAGCCACCGCTCACTCCCTACAGTGACATGTACCCTGAGGAGACCCGTGGGGGTGGAGGGACAGCCACCATCGACTACCTGGAGGGAGTGTATGACTACACTGCCCCTGCCCCTGGCCTGGCCCCCCTCTACAGTTCTTCCACTGCATCCCTGGATGCCCATGGACCCCCCTCGGAAGGCAGCCTGCAGTCCCTGGGCAGCAGCTCCACCAGCCCCCTTGTGTTTGTGCCCTCCACTCCCCAGCTCAGCCCCTTCCTCTGCCACACCAGTCTCCCCAGCCAGTCCTTCTTCCTGGAGACCTCCTCCACACCTGTATACAGGTGAGAGATATAACTGTCTTTAAACCTTATGGGGCGCAAGAGTTAAATATCTGGCTGAATGTGTGCGGCTCGGATGGCTGTACTGTACCTAGGTGATCAAATCACATTTTATTTGTCACATGCCCCGAATACAACAGGTGTAGACCTTACAGTGAAATGCTTACTTACAAGCCCTTGTAAGTAATGTGTGTGATCAGTGACCCTATTCCACTCCATTTGATCTGAATGTTCGTTAGAGTTAGTGTTAACTCTTGTGATGTTAGTTTTAGCAGTGTTATTTGGACAGTGTGTTGCTGACTATGTAGTGTCGTTCAACAGCTGCTGTGTCCCTGTGAGTTTTTTTTTCTTCTTCACCAGACCACTGATTATGTAATTGTCACAGAGCATTTCAATACAGACATGTCATTTTCTGTCCCATATGATATGGTTGCTTGGAGAGAAATAGAGTGATAGCCTACATTGATTGACATAGATTGAGCTTAGGTTTAGGCTTTTTCTAATTGTTCGCTTCAATTATTTGACTGTCCTTACTCCACATTAACACTAACATGTATTTTGTCTTCCTGTGATCACATTTTGTTATTTGTCTCAGTGTACTTTTGTTTCTCTAGCATCCTCTTTTAAGTAGTCTGACTAACAATGACAGTCAGACAAAATAAATACTTTAAAACTAAACATGTACTCAGGACTTAGTTTCATAACACTTTTTCAATAATGTTTAGTCCTCAAAGTGGGGTATTATGCTCATTATATCATTATATGTGACAGTACTGTACTAGGTTAGTTTCATTAAAAGTAAAACATTCATTATCAGAGGGGAAATATTTAGGCTGTTGAGACCGTTTATAGAGACCTTGAGAAAAGAACAATATGTAAGAACAACAAAAGTACACACGTACAGTTAATTTCCTGAATGAGGTGGAGACCTAGATCTAGTTCCTGGGGGGGTAGTAGATGAGTCCAAGTTGCTGCTGTTAGCTATAATTGGCTTGAGGGATTGAGGGGCTCAATGGTGTTATCAACATCGACAAGACGGAGCTGCTATTCCTCCTGGGGAAGGCTTGCCCACTCCAGACCTCTTTATCACAGTTGACAACTCTACAATGTCAACTTCCCAAAGTGCAAAGAACTTTAGAGTGACCCTGGACAACACTCTGTCATTCTCTGAAAACATTAAAGCAGTGACTCGCTTCTGCAAGTTCATGCTGCAAGTTCATGCTCTACAACATCCATAGAGTACAAACTTTGTAATCTCCCGCCTGGTCTACTGCAACTCTGTTGGCTGGGCTACCCGCTTGTGCCATCAAACCCCTGGAAATGATCCAGCCCACTTAGTGTTCAACCTTCCCAAGTTCTCCCATGGCACCTCTCTCCTCCGCACACTCTACTGGCTTCCAGTCAAAGCTTGCATCCACTACAAGACCATGGTGCTTGCCTACGGAGCAGCAAGGGGAACTGCCCCTCCCTACCTGCAGGTTATGCTCAAACCCTACACCCCAACCCCAAGCACTCCATTCTTCCACCTTTGGTCTCCTGGCCGTCCCACCCCTACAGGGGGTCAGCGCCCTCTTAGCCCAGTCAAACGTCTTCTCTGTCCTGGCACCCCAATGGAGGAATGAGCTTCCCCCTGAAGCTAGGACAGCATGTCTGAAACCCTACCTCTTCAAAGTGTATCTTAAATAGGACATCTCTTATCCCCACCCCCATTGCATGAATTAAGCATGTACTTCCGTTTTCCTACTAGCACTAACTTTGCTAAACTTCTTAAGTGAGGAAAAATGTACATTAACACGACTGTGAGGTGGTTGTCTCACCTAGCTACAGTATCTTAAGATGAATGCGCTATGCGCTGACTGTAAATCGCTCTGGATAACAGCGCCTGCTAAAATACTACAATTAAATGTAGTCACCTCTCTTACAGCTCTCTTTATTGAATGATAAAATATCTTTGTTCGACTGTTGTGAGATTTCTATCAGAGAAACTGATGTTGGTCATTTCAAGTTTTGAAAGCACTCCAATTGAAACTGAGGCAGAGGTCATTATAGGAGTATGTTTTCAAAGAGAACCAGAACATTTTTATTGCCCAAAAGTCACATTTTGAATAAATCTTTTTGTGATTTCATCTTGAAAAGAATTTCACAAAGAACAACTCCAGGTTGATTCATCCCAGAAAAGCCAATCATCTGACCATCCTGACCAACCCTGTGTTGCAGGTCGAGTGTGGTAGCCAATCAGCAGTCAGTGTCCCAGGTGGAGCTCAGAAGCGCCTCCGACAGGCAGGAGCCTTACACTGCGGCGGAGTCAGGCTCAGGTTCAGGGCCAGGGGTCGGAGTGTTTGAGATGGCCAAGGAGATTAGGTACTGTGTGGTCTGCAGTGACTATGCCTCTGGGTATCACTACGGAGTTTGGTCCTGCGAGGGCTGCAAAGCCTTCTTCAAAAGGAGCATCCAAGGTAAGCCTCTCATCCCTAGTACTATATCCCACTTCACTTCAAAACATGTAACTCCTTCTATTCAATGTATCAGAAGACACACTCACAACCAAACTTTTCAAATTCATATCTAAGCCCTCCTAGCAATAAGGGTGCCACAAAAATACCACGTAATTCCCCATTCAGCACAGTACTCTATTAAAAGTTTGTAAAAGTAACTCATCTGACTGGCACCCAATGTCCCTCTAATCTGCGCGCTAGCAGTAGCCCCGCGAAGCTCCCCCACTGCCATGCAGAAATATCAGCTCAAAGAGAGAAGCACGTTATTGAACTTCACTCAACTTTCTAGAGCAGTGGTCACATTGATGTCCAAGGCATTCCTAGCCAAACATTTCTGTAAAAAAAACAAAAACATTTTTTTATTTGTTTCAGGCTGTTGCCAGTAGGTGTACCCAATTCAGCTGCCCTGTGCGCCGGGTAGGCAAACTGTTGCCATTTTGAACGATTTAATGTGTTTGAAGGTATAAACTCTGCCTTCCTGACAGGCCCAGAGAGAAAATCAAGTATACTACAGGGCTACTGCTTGCCAACCGGATTGCTCAGATGAGCAATCCGACTGACCATCAGATGGAGGCACCAGCAGCCCAGTAATAAAAATAAAAAGCAAATTATTTAAATGTATGCTCACTCAGCTGTGCCTCACAAGTAATACAACAACAGATCTATTACCGGTGTGATCATATAGCCTAGCTCAAGTTTTTAAATATAATTTAAAAAAATGGCCCGAACAACAATGCATTGGCAAGGCAATTCAAGCAAAGCTAATATGCAGTGATAATGTATTGGGCCTATGGCTCACTGCACAAACCTCATTGCTACAGTACTGTTTTTAGTTGGTTAATGTTGCATAGGCTTATGTTTTTTAAGTCATGTTAAAAAAAAATCTGACTGTTAGATCGCTGCTTGCATTTTGACTCAAAGTGATCTTTACTTAGAAAAGGTTGGATGTAGCCACGTGTGCACATTTTGTTCATATCCTTTGCCAGTCAGTGAGTTATTAGCCCAGTTATAGATCATTTGTAGTCAGTAATAGGGGACTGATTGCTTCCTACAAGAGCACAAAACATGTACATTTCTAGACATCTTTAAAAAGCTAGTCAGGTAAAGAGCCTTTTTTTGTCTTAAAGGGGCAGTGTTGAATTTTGAGAAGGGCTTGAATAAGCTAAATAACAACAGATTTTAAGTCACTTGTCTCAAGGACAAGTGGATAAACAGGTTAATGTCAAGCCCTGCATGTTTTTTTCAAAAGTCTCATGAAATGTAGGTCTACATTGAACACCACACATTGGCTGCTACTGTAGGCTGAATGATAGAGCAGCTATTTCCATGTTAAAATGTTATGGGATGCATTTTCACCATTGTTTTTGATGGTAGGCCATTCTGGTAGGCCTACATTATGATCAAATAGCCACAGTAGCCTACATGGCCACTGTTAAAACTGTAACTTAAAGTGTTAACAGTAAATGCATGCTGGAAGTTGCACAGAATTTTCACTCAACAGACTTGACATTTGCTCAGTGGCGGAAGAAATGAGGGAACATTGCTGGCACCCATAGTCATTTTTATCAGGTTGATGTTTTTTTTCCATGAGTCTTGTCCTCTAGGCAGAACTGAGCGATTTCAAAATTGGCTATAATATAAAATGCATAGGGAAAAAAGTTGCTTTTTGGTCTTCATTTTAGGCTCTCAACACACACACAAGCACGCATGTGCCCTTCCCTTCTGCACAACTTATAATAAGAGCTGAAAATGAGCAGGTTGGCGTTTTTGGTCATGAATCTTGTTCTTGAGGCCGCTCTCTATAACATCTGATTTTATGACTTTGTGGCTGTGCACGGCTAGTGACTATTCTGTAGAGCGGCCTCAAGAACAAGATTCATGACCAAAAACGCCAACCTGCTCATTTTCAGCTTATAAGTTGTGCAGAAGCAAAGGGCACATGCGTGCTTGTGTGTGTGTGTGTGTTGAGAGAGTGACTTATCTAAGGTCTGACTGGTACCTACTGACTGTCATTTTCATCTGTTATTATAAGTTGTGCAGAAGGTGTGGGCACATGAATATTATTGTGAAACCAACCTTCCAACCCAGAAGGAACTAATCAAAGAGAACAGAACGAATAGAATTAAGGGAAAATATATAACGTTCCTTTCATATCTGAATGAGAGTCTGTAGCTTTTTTTGCAAGTGTCTTGTATAGTAGGTATTTTGCCACAGACGTAGACAGTTTTCATTATTACTGAAATAGAACATGTTGTAAAACCATATTCTAATGTTCTTTCAAAGTTGAATAGGCTATCCTAGGTAGCAGAGTTCATTTTACCTTGTAAGGCTGAGAAATCTTAAATGACGTTTCGAGGGGGTGGACATCACACAACAAAAAGACACAATCAGAACACAGTGGTCTCATGGTAATAAAACATTGTAGATACTACATTTGAATTCATTCTATGCCAGAGAGATATGAAAAATAGGTATAGAGTGTTCCTCTCTGTCAAATAACCTCAACCTGTGTGCCAGTCCCAGTGATTGGATCACAATAAAGTTTTCTTCCAGGTCACAATGACTACATGTGCCCTGCGACCAACCAGTGTACCATCGACAGGAACCGTAGGAAGAGCTGCCAGGCATGCCGCCTCAGAAAGTGTTACGAAGTGGGTATGATGAAAGGAGGTGAGCGCGCGCGCACACACAAGCAACTTACAGTTTGGTTTGGCTTGCCTCAGTAGTGTGAAAAGGGTAGTATTAGTTAAGACTGCTTGATGCTGAAAGGACAGGCGGTGTGTGGCTAAGCATTTTGTGTGCAGATAAAATAGAGACATACTTTACAATGGCCTTGAACCACTTTTCTCTGATGGATGTAAAGGATTGATTAGTAGCCTGCACTCCCACAGTTTTGTTTTCATACTTCATGAATGCACACACATCCATCCATAAACACACAGTGAAATTCTACAGCAAGGAAAGGATATTAATATATATGTATATATATATGTCTGTGTGCATGCAGGTGTGTTCGTTACTAACTCTACTCTACTCTGAACCCCAGGCTTGCGAAAGGACCGCGGTGGGCGGGTTCTCCGGAGGGATAAGCGACGTAGTGGCCCTGCTGGTGACAACCGTGTCCTGGAGCACAGCAAAGCGCCCCCTCAGGATAGTAGCAGGAACAGCAGCTTCGGTGGAGGAGGAGGAGGAGGAGGAGGAGAAGGGCGGCTCAAGATCACCATGCCTCCTGAACAGGTCTGAAAATTTCACTGGCTTCCTCCATTTCATATATATCCAATGTAGCCACTTTCAATAAGCAACAGCCCTAAACAAGTAAGTTAATTTAAATTAACTACTTAGGGAGCAGTGGGGAGCAGTGGGGCCCCACTCCCGACACTACCCGGTGAAATGTAAGGTGCCAAATTCAAAATCCAAAAGTTGAATTATTCAACATTCATCAATATACAAGTGTTGCATAGTCTTCAAAAGCTCTGCTTCTTGGCAATATCACAGCGTTGTCAGATTTCAAAAAGGCTTCACGGCGAAAGCACAACATTTGATTGTTTGAGGATAGCACCTACAATATTTATCCATTAGCATAAATTCATAAACCATCGCGGTTCACACAAAACCCATTTCACAGCGAAAACAAATCCCTTACCTTTTGAAGAACGTCTGCTGAGGGCTTCCCAAGTGTCCAACGAAGACATCCAATGGTTCTTTTGTTAGAAAAAGTCATTTATTATATCCATAAATCTCTGTTTGGTTGGCGCGTTATGTTCAGAAAATCCAACGTCGAATTGCCCATTGAAACATGAAGAGAACGCATTCAAATATACCTATAAACTTTTCCTCAACAAATCAAATACCAGTTATAATGCATCCTTAGCTATCCTTTTATGAATATTAGTGATAATATTTCACTCGGATGGTAACCTAAACGTTATGAAAGGAAAATAAAGTGGGGCGCGCACCCAGACTCGTGCCCGAAAAATCTTGTTGACATTTCAGGTTCCCTTACCATTTCCTGTTCCTATCCGTTCCTCTTTCTCCATTCACTCCCAGTCTTTGTATATAGACTGATGACATCTAGTGGAAGCCATAGGTACTGCAATCCAGGAGATGGATTGCCTTGAAGTCAATGGGGAGAGTGTCAAACAAAGCAAAGGTCACCAAAAACTGCTTTTCCGGATCGATTTTCCTCTGGTTTTCACCTGATATATCAGTTTGGTTATACTCACAGACATTATGTTTACACTTTTAGAAACTTCAGAGTGTTTCCTATCCAATAGTACTAATTATGTGCATATCCTATTTTCTGAGCCTGAGTGGCAGGCATTTTACTTTGGGCACGCCAGACTCTCCAAAACCGTCACCTCTGCTGCCGCTCCCTAAGAAGTTAACATGTGCAGTTGAAGTCGGAAGTTTACATAAACTTATGTTGGAGACATTAAAACTTGTTTTTCAACCGCTCCACAAATTTCTTGTTAACATACTTTAGTTTTGGCAAGTCGGTTAGGACATCTACTTTGTGCATGACACAAGTAATTTTTCCAACAATTGTTTACAGAACGATTATTTCACTTATAATTCACTGTATCACAATTCCAATGGGTCAGAAGTTTACATACACTAAGTTGACTGGCTCTTTAAACAGCTTGAAAAATGATTTAGAAGCTTCTTATAGGCTAATTAACGTCATTTGAGTCAATTCGGAGGTGTACCTGTGGATGTATTTGAAGGCCTACCTTCAAACTCAGTGCCTCTTTGCTTGACATGGGAAAATCAAAAGACATCAGCCAAGACTTCAGAAAAAATTGTAAACCTCCACAAGTCTGGTTCATCCTTGGGAGCAATTTCCAAAGGCGTCATGTCAAGCAAAGAGGCACTGAGTTTGAAGGTAGGCCTTCAAATTTTCAGTGCCTGAGTTTTACAGGCTGGCGTGTTTAGTTTCGTTTTTGGTGTAGGGTTTTTCTGTTCTAGGTGTTCTATTTCTATGTTGGGTAAATGGTTCCCAATTAGAGGCAGCTGAGTGTCGTTACCTCTAATTGGGAACCATATATATGTTTGTGGATTTGCACTAGGGTTTTGTGGGTTATTGTGTTTGTTACATAGCGAAAGGGTTTAGTCTATGTCTGTGTTACGATCTTCGTTTTGTTCATTCGTTTATTATTTTCCCAGTTACGTTCATAAATAAATATGTATACTGGAAGCATCGCTGCGTCTTGGTCCATCACTTCAGAAGATCGTGACATTCAGACCACGTTCATCTGTACAAACAATAGTAGGCAAGTATAAACACCATGGGACCACCCAGCCGTCATACCGCTCAGGAAGGAGACTCGTTCTGTCTCTTAGAGATGAACGTACTTTGGTGCGAAAGTGCAAATCAATCCCAGAAAAACAGCAAAGGACCTTGTGAAGATGCTGGAGGAAACGGGTACAAAAGTACCTATATCCACAGTAAAACCAGTCCTATATCGACATAACCTGAAAGGCCGCTCAGCAAGGAAGAAGCCACTGCTCCAAAACCGCCATAAAAAAGCCAGACTACGGTTTGCAACTGCACATGGGGACAAAGATCATACTTTTTGGAGAAATGTCCTCTGGTCTGATGAAACAAAAATAGAACTGTTTGGCCATAATGACCATCGTTATGTTTGGAGGAAAAAAGGGGAGGCTTGCAAGCAGAAGAAAACCATCCCAATCGTGAAGCACGGTGTTGGCAGCATCATGTTGTGGGGGTGCTTTTCTGCAGGAAGGACTGGTGCACTTTACAAAATAGATGGCATCATGAGGAAAGAAAATTATGTGGATATATTGAAGCCACATCTCAAGACATCAGTCAGGAAGTTAAAGCTTGGTCGCAAATGGGTCTTCCAAATGGACAATGACCCCAAGCATACTTCCAAAGTTGTGGCAAAATGGCTTAAGGACAACAAAGTCAAGGTATTGGAATAGCCATCACAAAGCCCTGACCTCAATCCCATAGAACATTTGTGGGCAGAACTGAAAAAGCGTGTGCGAGCAAGGAGGCCTACAAACCTGACTCAGTTACACCAGCTCTGTCAGGAGGAATGGGCCAAAATTCACCCAACTTATTGTGGGAAGCTTGTGGAAGGCTACCCAAAACGTTTGACCCAAGTTAAACAATTTAAAGGCAATGCTACCAAATACTAATTGAGTGTATGTAAACTTCTGACCCACTGGGAATGTGATGAAAGAAATAAAAGCTGAAATAAATCATTCTCTCTACTATTATTCTGACATTTCACATTCTTAAAATAAAGTGGTGATCCTAACTGACCTAAGACAGGGAATTTTTACTAGGATTAAATGTCAGGAATTGTGAAAAACTGAGTTTAAATGTATTTGGCTAAGGTGTATGTAAACTTCCGACTTCAACTGTATATA
>QNTS01000267.1:1188032-1213597 GCA_003317085.1 Hucho hucho
GGAATAATTTTCAAAGGAGAGAAAATTATTATTCCTACCAGTCTCAGAGAAGAGATTTTGACAAAGATCCATGCTGGACACATGGGCATGGAAAAGTGCAAACAGAGAGCACGGGACATTTTGTTTTGGCCCGGAATGTGCAAACAAATAGAGGACATTGTTGGTAAATGCGCCATCTGTTTTGAACGACGCCCCTCAAACACCAAAGAGCCAATGTTACCTCACTGTATCCCAGACCCTGGCAGGTCGTGGCAACCGATCTGTTCACCTGGAACAACAAGGACTACATTGTAACAGTGGACTACTACAGCAGATACTTCGAACTCGACAAGCTTCACAGCACCACATCTGCAGCTGTGATACACAAGCTGAAAGCAGCCTTTGCCAGGCATGGCATTGTAGAGACTTTAATATCTGACAATGGGCCCTGTTACAAATCAAATGAGTTTGAATCCTTCACAAAAGCATGGGAGTTCACACATGTCACCACAAGCCCACATTACCCTCAAAGTAATGGCCTTGCTGAAAAATCTGTGCAGATTGCTAAATCACTCATGGACAAAGCAAAAGCCGACAAGAGAGACCCCTACCTCAGTCTCCTTGAATACCGCAACACTCCAGTTGACAACTTCAAATCACCAGCCCAGCTGTTGATGAGCCGCAGACTTCGCTCAATCCTTCCCAGCACCAACCAGCAGCTGCAACCTGAGGTCGTCAGCTACAAGGAAATGCATGAAAAACGTGCACAGAGACAACAACAACAAAAGCGATACTACGACAGGTCAGCTAGACCACTGCCACCACTGATCGACGGAGAGTCAGTTAGAATCCAGGAGCATGGCCTCTGGAAGCCAGCAGTCGTCATCCAGCCAGCTGACACTGAACGTTCATATCACGTCCGCACCGCAGAAGGAGCGATGTACCGCCGCAATCGTCGTCACCTTCTGAACACAAAAGAACAACACACTGATGAGATGAACTGTTCCCCTGAAAGAGAACTAGATGGACTAAACACACACACAGAACAACATACACCATACTTACCTGCAACACCACAAGAACTGTTGACTGACACAGAAGCATGCTCAGCATCATATCGCACAAGGTCAGGAAGAGAGGTCAAGCCCAGAGCTGTCCTAGACCTGTGAAATGTCAAAGGGTGTAGGCGGATCGCTGCCCTAAAAGAGTTCCAGACTGTAAACGTGTTATTGAAAGTTCACTTGAAATGCTTTGGTATTGTATTTGTTTGAAATGTACGATGTCATTTGTTTGAAATGTTACGATGTCATTTCTACAGTGAAAGCTGAGTTACTGAGAATCCCTTGTTCGAAAAGTAACAGTATGTTGGATCATTGTTTCAGAGTCTGTTGACTCAGTTGGTGTAGTATGCAATATAAATGGTTACTTACCTGAAGTTCAAACTGCAGAGCATGTATTCAAAGGAAACGCTTAGAATATGTAAAACATTTTTCTTTTGTTTTAAAAGAAGGGGGATGTAATATTCATATGTGTAAACATACTGAATTGTAATTGGATGCATCTTACCGCTGTATCATACTGTGCTATGATTGGTTAAGAAAGCCCGGGAAGTTTAAAAATGGTCGGTTGGTCATGGTTGGTGATACGTGAACATGCCTGTAGTAACTAGCTAATAAAGAGCTACGTTTAGAAATATCCTTAGTACTGCATTTTATTATTTTGTACAAAGTGTGCAAAACAAGACAATACTAATTGAGTGTATGTAAACTTCTGACCCACTGGGAATGTGATGAAAGAAATAAAAGCTGAAATCAATCATTCTCTACTATTATTCTGACATTTCACATTCTTAAAATAAAGTGGTGATCCTAACTGACCTAAAACAGGGAATATTTATTGGGATTAAATGCCAGGAATTGTGAAAAACTGAGTTTAAATGTATTTGGCTAAGGATTACGTAAACTTCAGACTTCAACTGTATATATACACATGTATATACACATATAACATATACATATATGTAATTGTAAAAATTTATATTATTGAATTAACCAATGGCGTGTAAATTAACGTGGGAAAAATATCCACATAGTAATAAACTTGTCTATAAAAAATAAAAAAGATGTTCTGTCTCGTAGCTGTATGCAGCTCCACTCATTAGTTATTTCACTCCAACAAAAACAGACCTGAGAGACCGTCATAGCAGCAATTAGCTTATGAAGGAATTAGCAGTTAGCTAAATGCTAAGGAGCCACATGGCAAGCATTGGCGAGCCAGAACTAGAAGACGCCCCAGTATCATTCAGGTCTGCCGTCTGGGAACATTTCGGTTTCCCTATAAACTATAACGGGGATTGCCAACGAGTGGTGGATAAAATTTCTACAACACGTAAGCTCTGTTCATTGCCAATAGCCTAGTCGAGTGGCAATACGAGTAACATGACTACTCATTTGCGCCGACATCACCCCAAAGTGCCAATCGGTGGGACTAGGCGAAAAAATTTAACGGCAACCACTTCGCCCCACAGCCTTTAGGCAACAATATGTGGCTGACTCCGGTAGGGCTAAAGAAATCAACGCAGCGATAGCAAAATTCATAGTGGCAGATATGAGACCCTTCTCTGTGGTAGATAATACGCTTCGCTATTCCTTCCCATACACATTTTGCCCAGACATTAATACCTGCCTTATACAAAAAAACAAAAGAACAACTTGAGAGCCAGTTGACAGAAATGCGGTCTGTTGCTCTAACAACAGACAGATGGACGTCTAGAGCTACAGAGAGCTACCTTACTGTAACGGCTCATTTCATTACGGCAGAGTGGAAGATAAAAAGCCATTGTCCTTCAAACACGTTCCCTTGAGAGTAGTCACACCAGTGTAAACTTGGGGGAAGAGCTAAGGGAGGTAGTTGCAGTGTGGAAGTTGGAGAGGGATAATGTAACGATTCCTGTGACCACTGACAGCGCTAGAAATATTGTAAATGCAGTTGCACTAGCTGGATTGGGCCCACAGACAGGATGCTTTGCTCACGTTATTAATCTAGCATCTCAAAAAGCAATGTCAGTGAATCCAATCTCTCACCTCCTAGCAAAGATCAGCAAGGTGGTATCCTTCTTTCATAAAAGCACAATTGCTCAAATCAAAATCAAATCAAATTGTATTTGTCACATACACGTGGTTAGCAGATGTTAATGCGAGTGTAGCGAAATGCTTGTGCTACTAGTTCCGACCATGCAGTAATATCTAACAAGCAATCTAACAATTTCACAACAACTACCTTATACACACAAGTGTAAAGGAATGAATAAGAATATGTAAATATAAATATATGGATGAGCGATGGCCGAACATAGGCAAGATGCAGTAGATGGTATAGAGTACAGTATATACATATGATATGAGTAATGTAGGGTATGTAAACATTATATAAAGTGGCATTGTTTAAAGAGGCTAGTGATACATTTATTACAAACAATTTGTAATTATTAAAGTGGCTAGAGATTTGAGTCAGTATGTTGGCAGCAGCCACTCAATGTTAGTGGTGGCTGTTTAACAGTCTCTCGGTCCCAGCCTTGATGCACCTGTACTGACCTCACCTTCTGGATGATAGCGGGGTGAACAGGCAGTGGCTCGGGTGGTTGTTGTCCTTGATGGTCTTTTTGGCCTTCCTGTGACATCGGGTGGTGTAGGTGTCCTGGAGGGCAGGTAGTTTTCCCCGGTGATGCGTTGTGCAGACCTCACTACCCTCTGGAGAGCCTTACGGTTGTGGGCGGAGCAGTTGCCATACCAGGCGGTGATACAGCCCGTCAGGATGCTCTCGATTGTGCATCTGTAAAAGTTTGTGAGTGTTTTTGGTGACAAGCCGATTTTCTTCAGAAAATTGAAGAGGTTGAAGAGGCGCTGTTGTGGGTGGACCATTTCAGTTTGTCCGTGACGTGTACGCCGAGGAACTTAAAACGTTTCACCTTCTCCACTAAAATCCTGTCGATGTGGATAAGGGGGTGCTCCCTCTGCTGTTTCCTGAAGTCCACGATCATCTCCTTTGTTTTGTTTACGTTGAGTGACAGGTTATTTTCCTGACACCACACTGCGATGGCCCTCACCTCCTCCCTGTAGGCCGTCTCGTCGTTGTTGGTAATCAAGCCTACCACTGTAGTGTTGTCTGCAAACTTGATGATTGAGTTGGAGCCGTGCATGGCCATGCAGTCATGGGTGAACAGGGAGTACAGGAGAGGGCTGAGAACGCACCCTTGTGGGGCCCCAATGTTGAGGATCAGCGGGTGGAGATGTTGTTACCTACCCTCACCACCTGGGGGCGGCCCGTCAGGAAGTCCAGGACCCAGTTGCACAGGGCGGGGTCGAGACCTAGGGTCTCGAATTTAATGACGAGTTTGGAGGGTACTATGGTGTTAAATACTGAGCTGTAGTCGGTGAACAGCATTCTTACATAGGTATTCCTCTTGTCCAGATGGGTTAGGGCAGTGTGCTGTGTGATTGCGTCGTCTGTGGACCTATTGGGGCGGTAAGCAAATTGAAGTGGGTCTAGGGTGTCAGGTAGTGTGGAGGTGATTTGATCCTTGACTAGTCTCTCAAAGCACTTCATGGTGACGGAAGTGAGTGCTACGTGGTGATAGTCATTTAGCTCAGTTACCTTAGCTTTCTTGGGAACAGGAACAATGGTGGCCCTCTTGAAGCATGTGGGAACAGCAGACTGGGAAAAGGATTGATTGAATATGTCCATAAACACACCAGCCAGCTGGTCTGCGCATGCTCTGAGGACGCGGCCAGGGATGCCATCTGGGCCGGAAGCCTTGCGAGGGTTAACACGTTTAAATGTTTTACTCACGTTGGCTGCAGTGAAGGAGAGCCCGCAGGTTTTGGTAGCGGGCCTTGTCGGTGGCACGGCATTGTCCTCAAAGCGAGCAAAGAAGTTGTTTAGTTTGTCTGGGAACTAGACATCGTGATCCGCGACGGGGCTGGTTTTCTTTTTATAGTCCGTGATTGACTGTAGACCATGCCACATACCTCTCGTGTCTGAGCCGTTGAATTGCAACTCTACTTTGTCTCTATATTGACGCGTAGCTTGTTTGATTGCCTTTCGGAGGGAATAGCTACACTGTTTGTATTCGGTCATGTTTCCGGTCTCCTTGCCCTGGTTAAAAGCAGTGGTTCGCGCTTTCAGTTTTGCGTGAATGCTGCCATCAATCCACGGTTTCTGGTTGGGGAAGGTTTAACTTCTTAGGGAGCGGCAGCAGAGGTGACGGTTTTGGAGAGTCTGGCGTGCCAAAAGTAAAATGCCTGCCACTCAGGCCCAGAAAATAGGATATGCACATAATTAGTACTATTGGATAGGAAACACTCTGAAGTTTCTAAGAGTGTTAAAATAATGTATGTGAGTATAAGAGAACTGATATAGCAGGCGTAAACCTGAGGAAAATCCATCCGGATTTGCAGTTATTTTTGTACATTACCTTTTTGTCCAGGCTGCCTATTGATTTCTATGTTAACTAGGGCTGAGACTGCAGTACCTATGGCTTCCACTAGATGTCAATAGTCTTTATACAGTGTCTGGAGGCTGTAGCACTAAGCAGAACAGATAGGAAGAGGAAGTAGTGAAGGGACAACATTTGTCAACAACGTGCAAGCTCACGGGCGCGAGATTGTGAGCGCGCTCCACTTTATTTTCCTTTCCTACCATTCACGTTATCTTCCGGTTGAAATATTACAGTAAATATACATAAAAGGATACCTAAGGATACATTAAATGTTTGATTTGCTTGGAGAAAGTGTATAGGTATAATTTGAACGTGTTCTCTTCACGGTTCAATGGGCGACTCGACGGTGGATTTTCTGATCATAACGAGCCAACCAAACCGAGATTTATGGATATAATAAATGACTTTTTCTAACAAAAGAACCATTGGATGTCTTCATTGGACACTTGGGAAGCCCTCAGCAGAAGTTCTTCGAAAGGTAAGTGATTTATTTTAGGTTTTGTGTGACCCGCGCTGGATATGAATTTATGGTAATGTGGAAAATAGGAGAGGTGCTATCCTCAAACAATCAAATGTTGTGCTTTCGCCGTAAAGCCTTTTCGAAATCAGACAATGCTGTGATATTGCCAAGAATCAGAGCTTTTGATGACTATGCAACACTTGTTTATTGATGAATGTTTAATAATTCAACTTTTGGATTTTGAATTTGGCACCTTACATTTCACCGGGTAGTGTCGGGAACGTGGCGCTAGCGCGCCGCTACTCCCTATTAATAGTCGCTGTGGGTACAACATCACCGATGCACTTGCTAATAAACTTGCTCACCGAATCAGCGTATTCATCAATGTTGTTGTCCGACGCTATGTGGAAGAATTCTTGTAGCGTGGAATCAGATTGATCGGACCAGCGTTGAACAGACCTGAGCACGGGCGTTTCCTGTTTTAGTTTCTGTCTATAGGCTGGGAGCAACAAAATGCAGTCGTGGTCAGATTTGCCGGGGGGCGGGGGAGGGCCTTGTATGCGTCGCATAAGTTAGAATAACAATGATCCAGGATTGGGGGTGGGGTATACGTGACTGTGATTATAATCGAAGAGAATTCTCTTGGTAGATAATGTTGTCGGCATTTGATTGTAAGGAATTCTAGGTCAGGTGAACAAAAGGACTTGAGTTACTCTATGTTGTTATGATCACACCACGACTCGTTAGTCATAAGGCATACACCCCCGCCCTTCTCCTTACCAGAGAGATGTTTGTTTCTGTCAGCGCGATGCGTGAAGAAACCAGGTGGCTGTACCGACTCTGATAACGTATCCCGAGTAAGCCATGTTTCCATGAAGCAAAGAACGTTACAATCTCTGATGTCTCTCTGGAAGGCAACCCTTGCTCGGATTTCGTCTACCTTGTTGTCAAGAGACTGGACATGTGGGAAACTCCCCAAACATATGGAAGAAGGTACTCTGGTCAGATGAGACTACAATTGAGATTTTTGGCCATCAAGGAAAACACTATGTCTGGCGCAAACCCAACACCTCTCATCACCCTGAGAACACCATCCCCACAGTGAAGCATGGTGGTGGCAGCATCATGAAGTGGGGATGTTTTTAATCAGCAGGGACTGAGAAACTGGTCAGAATTGAAGGAATAATGGATGGAGCTAAATACAGGGTAATTCTTGAGGGAAACCTGTTTCAGTCTTCCAGCAGGACAATGACCCTAAGCATACTGCTAAAGCAACACTCGAGTGGTTTAAGGGGAAACATTTAACTAGACAGGGAGCGGTGGGTCGCTAGCGTAAAATGTAAAGCGCCAAATTCAAAATCCCAAAGTTGAATTATTAAACATCTACCAATATACAAGTGTTTCATACTCATCAAAAGCTCTGTTTCTTGGCAATATCACAGCGTTGTCAGATTTCAAAAAGGCTTTACGGCGAAAGCTCTACATTTGATTGTTTGAGGACAGCACCTCACATACTTTCTCACAGCCATGAATTCATTAGCCAGCGTGGCACACACATAACACATTTCACAGCGAAAACAAATCAATTACCTGTTGAAGAACTTCTGCTGAGGTCATCCTAAGTGTCCAACGAAGACAATCCATGGTTCTTTTGTTAGAAAAAGTCATGTATTATATCCATAAATCTCCATTTGGTTCGCGCATCATAGTCAGAAACGACAGCCTCCACTAGTCCATTGAAACGTGGCGCGAACTCGTTCATCTTATACCTATAAACTTGTCCAAGAACATTCAAACATAGTTTTAAATGTATCCTTAGGAACACTTTTACGTATATTTACTATTATAAATCAACCGGAATATAAACTGAGCTCTAAAGACGGTAAATANAAATGAGCAATGTGTCAAAATCACTTTTTCCAGGACAGAAATTCCTCGGGGTTTTGCCTGCCATATCCGTTCTGTTTCACTCACAGACAAATGGTTAACAGTTTTGGAAAATTCAGAGTGTTTCCTATCCAATGGTACTAAATATATGCATATCCTATTTTCTGGGCCTGAATGGGAGGCATTTTACTTTGGGCACGCCAGGCTCTCCAAAACCGTCACCTCAGGAGCTGCTCCCTGAGAAGTTAAATGTCTTGGAATGGCCTAGTCAAAGCCCAGACCTCAATCCAATTGAGAATCTGTGGTATGACTTAAAGATTGCTGTACACCAGCGGAACCCATCCAACTTGAAGGAGCTGGAGCAGTTTTGCCTTGAAGAATGGGCAAAAATCTCATTGTCTAGATGTGCCAAGCTCATAGAGACATGCCCCAAAATACTTGCAGCTGTAATTGCTGCAAAATGTGGCCCTACAAAGTATTGACTTTGGGGGGGTGAATAGTTATGCACGCTCAAGTTTTCTGTTTTTGTCTTATTTCTTGTTTGTTTCACATTTAAAATATTTTGCATCTTCAAAGTGGTAGGCATGTTGTGTAAATCAAATGTGTCACGACTTCCACCGAAGGTGGCTCCTCTGCCTGTTCGGGCGGCGTTCGGCGGTCGTCGTCACCGGCCTACTAGCTGCTACCGATCCCTTTTCCCTTCCGTTGTCTATTTGTATTGGTTGCACCTGTGCCTTGTTTGGTTTTGTGGGTTAGGGCTGTTTAAGCCGGGTTAGGGCTATTTAAGCCTCCTTTTGTGCGGGCTTGTTATCTGTTTGGTTGGTAGACGTTCGTTTGTTTTATGTTCACTAGCTGTGTTCAGTATCCTGTTTTGAGCCGTCTTTTGTTTTAGTGCGCCTGTTTGTGTTTTTTTGTATTTTTATTTTCGCACTGTATTAAAGACGGTTATTCATCGATCCTCTGCTCTCTTCGCACCCAACACTCCTACCTTGTGACAAAATTACACAAACCCCACAAAAATCTATTTTAATTCCAGGTTGTAAGGCAACAAAATAGGAAAAATGCCAATGGGGGTGAATACTTTCGCAAGCCACTGTTAGCACTTTCAAAATCCTAGAAAAAAACCTGGTTTAGTCTCCATTCCACCAAACCTTGGGAGATGAATTCACCCTTTGGCAGGACAATTACCTAAATCACAAGGCCAAATATACACTGGTGACAGTGAATTTTCCTGAGTGGCCGAGTTATAGTTTTGACTTAATTCTGCGGCAAAGACCTGAAAATTGTTGACTAGCAATGTTCAAGAACCAATTTGACAGAGGTTGAAAGACATTTCATCTTGATGTTCTGGTGCCAACTGAAAGTATTGATTGGGGATTTGTATGTGGAGGAATGTAACAGTTTTTCTGGTTGATTTGTGATGTTTGATTTGTGCATAGCATGACTGTGTTTTTGTATTTTATTATGTGTGTAACAGTCAAAAGTTTGGACACCTACTCATTCCAGGGGTTTTCTTTGTTTGTACTATTTTCTACATTGTAGAGTAATAGTGAAGAAAGACATCAAAATTATGAAATAACACATATGGAATCATGTAGTAACCAAAAAAGTGTTAAATACTTAGGGAGCAGTGGGGCGTTAGCCGGTGAAATGTAAGGCGGCAAATTAAAAATCCAAATTATTAAACATTCATCAACATATAAGTGTTGCATAGTCATCAAAAGCTCTGCTTCGCATTCAACGCATTCAACGCATTTGAACGCATTCAACGCGTTCAAATATACCTATAAACGTTTCCTAAACAATTCAAATACCAGTTATAATGCATCCTTAGCTATTCTTTTATGAATATTAGCGATACTATTTAACTTGGATGGTCACCTATACGTTATATAAGTAAAATAAAGTGGGGCGCGCAGCCAGATTCACGCCCGAGAAAACTTGTTGACATTTCAGGTCCCTTTACCATTTCCTGTTCCTATCCGTTTTGCTTACTCCAATCATTCCCAGTCTTTGTATATAGACTGTTGACATCTAGTGGAAGTCATAGGTACTGCAATCCAGGAGCTGGATTGCCTTGAAGTCAATGGGGAGAGTGTCAAACAGAGCAAAGGTCACCAAAAACTGCATTTCCGGATGGATTTTCCTCGGGTTTTTGCCTGCTATATCAGTTCTGTTATACTCACAGACATTATGTTAACACTTTTAGAAACTTCAGTGTTTCCTATCCAATAGTACTAATTATGTGCATATCCTATTTTCTGAACCTGAGTGGCAGGCATTTTACTTTGGGCACGCCAGACTCTCCAAAACCGTATAGTAAATATACATAAAAGTGTTCCTAAGGATACATTATCAATGATGTTTGAGTTAACTACTTAGGGAGCAGTGGGGCGCTAGGGCTTCCCAAGTGTCCAACGAAGACATCCAATGGTTCTTTTCATTTATTATATCCATAAATCTCCGTTTGGTTGGCGCATTATGTTCATAAAATACAGCGTCCACTCGCCCGTTGAACCGTGAAGAGAACTCATTCAACCTATACCTATACACTTGTCCAAGAACAATCAAACATCATTGATAATGTATCCTTAGGAACACTTTTATATACACTGCTCAAAAAAATAAAGGGAACACTTAAACAACACAATGTAACTCCAAGTCAATCACACTTCTGTGAAATCAAACTGTCCACTTAGGAAGCAACACTGATTGACAATAAATTTCACATGCTGTTGTGCAAATGGAATAGACAACAGGTGTAAATTATAGGCAATTAGCAAGACACCCCCAATAAAGGTGTGGTTCTGCAGGTGGTGACCACAGACCACTTCTCAGTTCCTATGCTTCCTGGCTGATGTTTTGGTCACTTTTGAATGCTGGCGGTGCTTTCACTCTAGTGGTAGCATGAGACGGAGTCTACAACCCACACAAGTGGCTCAGGTAGTGCAGCTCATCCAGGATGGCACATCAATGCGAGCTGTGGCAAGAAGGCTTGCTGTGTCTGTCAGCGTAGTGTCCAGAGCATGGAGGCGCTACCAGGAGACAGGCCAGTACATCAGGAGACGTGGAGGAGGCCGTAGGAGGGCAACAACCCAGCAGCAGGACCGCTACCTCCGCCTTTGTGCAAGGAGGAGNTTGCCAGAGAACACCAAGATTGGCAAATTCGCCATTGGCGCCCTGTGCTCTTCACAGATGAAAGCAGGTTCACACTGAGCACATGTGACAGACGTGACAGAGTCTGGAGACGCCGTGGAGAACGTTCTGCTGCCTGCAACATCCTCCAGCATGACCGGTTTGGCGGTGGGTCAGTCATGGTGTGGGGTGGCATTTCTTTGGGGGGCCGCACAGCCCTCCATGTGCTCGCCAGAGGTAGCCTGACTGCCATTAGGTACCGAGATGAGATCCTCAGACCCCTTGTGAGACCATATGCTGGTGCGGTTGGCCCTGGGTTCCTCCTAATGCAAGACAATGCTAGACCTCATGTGGCTGGAGTGTGTCAGCAGTTCCTGCAAGAGGAAGGCATTGATGCTATGGACTGGCCCGCCCGTTCCCCAGACCTGAATCCAATTGAGCACATCTGGGACATCATGTCTCGCTCCATCCACCAACGCCACGTTGCACCACAGACTGTCCAGGAGTTGGCGGATGCTTTAGTCCAGGTCTGGGAGGAGATCCCTCAGGAGACCATCCGCCACCTCATCAGGAGCATGCCCAGGCGTTGTAGGGAGGTCATACAGGCACGTGGAGGCCACACACACTACTGAGCCTCATTTTGACTTGTTTTAAGGACATTACATCAAAGTTGGATCAGCCTGTAGTGTGGTTTTCCACTTTAATTTTGAGTGTGACTCCAAATCCAGACCTCCATGGGTTGATACATTTGATTAATATTGATAATTTTTGTGTAATTTTGTTGTCAGCACATTCAACTATGTAAAGAAAAAAGTATTGAATAAGATTATTTCATTCATTCAGATCTAGGATGTGTTATTTTAGTGTTCCCTTTATTTTTTTGAGCAGTGTATATTTACTATAATATTTCAACCGGATTATAAACTGGACGATAGGAAAGGAAAAAAACACAGCGCGCGCGAGCCCGTGAATGCGCTTCCTCTTCTGTTTACATCCGATGACCACTTCGAAATTCTTCTTCTATTACCATCCAGAGCAACTAAACATCATCAAACACTGTCTAGAGTCTGTTGACCTCCAGTAGAAGCAATAGGTACTGCAATCTTACTCCCATATATGTTTTTAATAGGGAGGTCTTCAAAATGAGGCAATGTGTCAAAAACACTTTTTACAGGACAGAAATTCCTTGGGTTTTCGCCTGTTATATCAGTTCTGTTATACTCACAGACAATATTTTAACACTCTTAGAAACTTCAGAGTGTTTCCTATCCAATAGTACTAATTATGTGCATATCCTATTGTCTGGGCCTGAGTGGGAGGCATTTTACTTTGGGCACGCCAGACTCTCCAAAACCGTCACCTCGGGAGCCGCTCCCTAAGAAGTTAAGCAATAAGCCCAAGGAGGTGTGGCATATGGCCAATATACTACGGCAAAGGGCTGTTCTTCTGCACGATGCAACGCTGAGTGCCTGTATAACACATATAACACAAACCCCCGAAGCGCCTTATTGCTATTATCATCTTCCACCAACATACTTAAAACAGTAAACAACAAATGTTGCATCATACCCTGCTGAACGATTAATCGAAATGTTGGTTATTTTTCGCTTTAAAAATCAACTAATTTTCCGAAGTCGGTTCAATTATTTGAATTCCTATTCTGTGAGCTCAATTGGCGCAATTGCAGTTTCTCGAGAGATAAATCACATCCAGCCTGAACTGTACGATGTAGTAGGGACTTGTAGTTTCACACAGCCCAATATTCTACATAGTTTAGCTCATAAAATGTGGTAAATAACTAAAATGACCGTACTTACATTTTAGCAGACACTCTTACCTGAGCGACTTACAGTGGTGTGTGCATACATTCTAGTACATACATCCTGTGGGTTTGACGCGTGGGCATCAAACCCACACCCCTGGCGCTATACACTACCAACTGAGCTAAACCGGACTACTATAATCCATTGCTCATCTACTTCTCCAGTCTGTGTTTCTTTTATGCCTGCTATGGAAGAGGCAGAAGAATGCGGAGTTGCTTTGCGAGGTATCTCTACCTGAAAATACATGATCTAATTGATAGTTGGTATTCAGCAGTCACAAAAGTATGCCTTATTTACTACAAAACTACAAAATAGTGATTTTGTCAGACAGCAGCTCTATTGAGAAGAGATGATGACTTGGAATGAAATAATAAAGTTATCAAATAAAACAAATGTAATATACACAACAACTGAAATATTTTCTTAAAGTAAAGTAATGTTAATAAATGATGGTTAATAAGTGATGAGCAGTAATAGGCAGTCACTACCATCATGGGACTTTTATTAATTGTTTTATTCTGTGTTGTTAAAGCATTCAACCCAAATAATCGAAACCAAAATAAAAAACGGTGATCATTTTTTATAATCATACCGATACCGAACCGTTACAACAAAGCACTAATCGCTCTGTACTATACCTGTGGTATACTTAAGCAATAAGGCCCGAGGGGGTGTGGTATAGAAAGAATGGTGAGAGAAGGAAAGAGAGAGAAATATACAGAGACAATGCTACTGTCACCTACCAGGCGTCTTTGGGGTATGTTGAGGTGTCTCTGTTGATGCCTTTCATCTTGTGGTATAGTCCATCCCATTGTGGTATATACCATCCCATCTCCACAGGGGGGTGAACATCACCCCACAGTTCACACAGCAAAGTCACCAAAGCTCTGTTTGAAGGAAGGAGGAGAGAGAGAGAGAGAGAGAGAGAGAGAGAGAGAGAGAGAGAGAGAGATAGAATAAGATTTCTTTTTAACTTTCTTAACACTGTTTACCTAACAACCTGCAATATTAAAGCTGATCTACCCCCTAAGAAAATAAATAACAATAATAATAAATAAATAAATAACTTCATAACCTAAAATCACACAATCACATCAAAAGTTTCTTCAGTCTTGAAAATCAATTCAGAGAATGCCAGTCTGTTCCCGCAGAGACAGTTTACACCTCCTGACCAGGAGATGGTGTTCTCTCCCTGCCTGCCCATACTAAAACTCTAATTGACAGCGGTCTGGAAATGTTCCTTATCTGATAAAGGGCCAGGCTGGAAGTAGAGCTGGAATAGAGATGAATTGTATAGAAATGGAAAATCTCTCTAAAGATACTGTGTATTTATCAGATGTCAATCTTCCTTCTCTCTCTCATCACAGGGAGCACCTAACCACTCTGTCAGATCCAGTATCTACCTATAGTGTGCATATAATCACACATAATTTTGCATTTGGAAAACATGAATTCATGGGTTAATTGAAATTAAATCATTTTGAATACTATAGTTACATTTCACGGTAAGGTCTACACCTGTTGTATTCGGGCGCATGTGACAAATACAATTTGATTTGATTTAGACTGTTTTCCATGAAAATGATCTAAAATCATGTTGTATTTCACCACTAATAATATGACAGATAATAGGTGACACTTATTAGGTTATAACAATATCTTCTTAAACCACCAACCATGAATATGGTCTAAAATCATGTTTTCGTCAAATCTCACAATACTGGTACATCACCAATAGATGATGAGCGACACTATCATGGCCTAAACTCATGTTTTAGGATATTTCCAACCTCCAGTACAATACCTGTGAAATATCATTTTAATCAGTTTTCCAAAGAATATGGTCTAAATTCCAGTTTTAGGTCATTTCCACAATGAAAACTGGTACAGCAATGGAAGGAGTGACGATAGGACACACTTTATGTGTATTACAACTTCCAAAACAGTTTTTCATCAATGTGGTTAAAATCATGTTTTAGGCAAATCCAACAAAGCAACCAGTGCACAAAATCATTTCAAAATATATTTCACGGTAGACACTCTTCAAATCCTATCTCTTACCAGTCCTGTTTGTAGAAAATGCTACAAACTTGATTTTAGATGATAGTCATGACCAATCGGTGAAAAAGTTTTAATTAATTTCAGCTGTTAAAATACACACACTGGTGATATCTAGATATTTCAAAGTTGAAATTCTCCAAATGACATCGTCCACCAGTTCAATTGTGTCTCCTATCATTTTAAAAGATATTTCACTGTTGAAATTCACCAAATCATATTTACCAGTCATGACGGGCTGTATGGTGGACAATGCCTAAATCATGAATTTATGTGATAAGAATTACCAATCTTTGACAAGTGTTTAAAATTATATTTTGTGGTTAAAGTACAGCACTAGTAGAATAGATGATTTGATACACTATGAGGGAGACTATGTATGTTTCAACTGTGAAAAATATATTTTGAAACAGTTTTCCATGAACTAGCCTAAATTCATGTTTCAGCCAAATTTCCAACAAACAAGTACTCTACAGTAAAAGCCAGGAGAGATGATAGGAGACACTATGAAATACAATTTACTGTGTATAAAAGTAAAAAAATCATTCTAAACAGTTTTCCATCTACACGGCCTAAAATCATGTTTTAGGCACGTTCCATGGTGAAATATATTTTTGTTACTGTTTTATATGACCATGATCTAAACTCTTCTTTTATTGTTCACACTCTATAAACTGTTTTAGTGTGTTTCAACTGTAAAATAAAGTATTAAACAGTTTTCAATGAACACGGTCTGAAAACATTTTTGTAAACAACACAATGGAAAAAGTACAGCAAAATAATTGATTGGAGACACTTTTTGCATCTTACAAATGTGAAATATCTTTTAACAGTTTCCATAAACGTGCTCTAAATTCATGTTTATATTAGTTCCAACTAAAAGTTCAGCAGTTGTAGGAGAGATTATAAGAGACAGTATATATATATATACTATTTAGCATGTTTCAACTGTGAAACAGTTTTCCATGAAAATAGTCTAAAATCATGTTTTAGGCAAATCTCACAATACTAGTACATCACTAATAGATAATGAGCGACACTATAATGGTCTAAAGTCATGTTTTAGGCCATCTCAAACCAAAAACCAGTATAATACCTGTGAAATATCTTCTTAAACCATTTTCCATAAATATAGTCTAAAATCATGTTTTAGGCAAATCTCACAATACTAGTACATCACTAAAAGATGATGAGCGACACTATCATGGTCTAAAGTCATGTTTTAGGACATTTCCAACCAAAACAAGTGAAATTTAATTTGAATCATTTTTCCAAAGAATATGGTCTAAATTCCAGTTTTAGGTCATTTCCACAATGAAATCTGGCACAGCAATGGAAGGAGCACGATAGGACACATTCTATGTGTATTACAACTTCTTAAACAGTTTTCCATCAATGTGGTTAAAATCATGCTTTAGGCAAATTCAGCAATGCAACAAGTGCACAAAATCATTTTAAAACGTATTTCACGGTTGAAATTCCCCCAAATTATATCTTCCAGTCCTGTTCGATTTGTATGGTGGACAATGCCTCAATCATGATTTTAGGTAATAAGAATGACCAATCTTTGAAAACTGTTTTTAAAATGATATTTAGTGGTTCAAGTACAGCACTAGTAGAATAGATTATTTAATACGTTATGAGGCAGACTATGTATGTTTCAACCGTGAAAAATATATTTTGAAACAGTTTTACACAAACTATCCTAAATTCATGTTTCAGCCAATTTTCCAACAAGAAACAAGTACAGCACAGTAAAGGCTAGGAGAGATTTAATGAGATGCAACCACTTTCCATGGTGAAATGTCTTTTTAATCAGTTTTCCAAAGAACATGGTCTAAATTCCAGTTTTAGGCAACTTCCACAATGAAACAGGTACAGCAATAGAAGGAGTGATAATAGGACACACTTTATTTATATTGCAACTTCTTTAAACAGTCACAATACTAGTACATCACTAATAGATGATGAGCGACACTCTCATGGTCTAAACTCATGTTTTAGGCAATTTCTAACCAAAAACCAATACAACACCTGTGAAATATAATTTTAATCAGTTTTCTAAAGAATCATCCAGGGGGAGGGGCACTCCGCTTGCCGGGCAGGAGCACCTAGGTGTCCGGGCACAACCAGCCCAGGGGTGAAGAGTGTGATTTGGTGTGCATCCTGTTGTTCCAGCCAATGCCATTGCCGGTCTGCCAGTCACCCAAGTCCACCAATTGGGTTATGAGGTGCGATGATTAAGTAGATGTTTTGTTTTGATCAAATACTTTTTTCCCTCACTGTATATACAGTGCCTTGCAAAATTATTCATCCCTCTTGATGTTTTTCCTATTTTGTTGCATTAAAACCTGTAATTTAAATGGATTTTAATTTGGATTTCATGTAATGGACATACACAAAATAGTCAGAATTGGTGAAGTGAAATTAAAAAAATTGAAAATATATCCAAAACTTTGAACATCCCACGGAGCACTATTAAATCCATTGTAAAAAAATTGAAAGAATATGGCACCAGAACAAACCTGCCAAGAGAGGGCCGCCCACCAAAACTCACGGACCAGGCAAGGAGGGCATTAATCAGAGAGGCAACAAAGAGACCAAAGATAACCCTGAAGGAGCTGCAAATCTCCTCAGAGGAGATTGGAGTATCTGTCCATTGGACCACTTTAAGCTGTACACTCCACAGAGCTGGGATTTACGGAAGAGTAGCCAGAAAAAAGCCATTGCTTTAAGTATGGACCTCGCTTTGTGTACAGTGGCATTATCATGCTGAAACAGGAAAGGGCTTTCCCAAACTGTTGCCACAAAGTTGGAAGCACAGCATCGTCTACAATGTCACGTATGCTGTCGCGTTAAGATTTCCCTTCACTGGAACTAAGGGGCCTAGCCAGAACAATGAAAAACAGAGTTTTCCTGGCATCCGCTAAACCCAGATTCGTCTGTCCGATGGTGAAGCGGGATTAATTGCTCCAGAGAACACGTTTCACTGCTCCAGAGTCCAATGGCGGTGAGCTTTACACCCCTACGGCCGACGCTTGGCATTCCGCATGGTGATCTTAGGCTTGTGTGCAGCTGCTCGTCCATGGAAACTCATTTTATGAAGCTAACGACGAACAGTTCTTGTGCTGCCGTTGCTTCCAGAGGCAGTTTGGAACTTGGTAGTGAGTGTTGCAACCAAGGACAGACCATTTTTATACGCTACGCGCTTCAGCACTAGGCAGTCCCGTTCTTTGAGCTTGTGTGGCCTGCCACTTCGCGGCTGAGCCATTATTGCTCCTTGACGTTTCCACTTCACAGTCACAGCACTTACAGTTGACCGGGCAGCTCTAGCAGGGCTCATTGAAAGTCACTGAGCTCTTCAGTACAGTCCCATTCTACTGCCAATGTTGGTCTATGGACATTGCATCGCTGTGTGCTCGATTTTACACACCTGTCAGCAACGGGTGTGGCTGTGAAAAAGCCAAATCCACTAATTTGAAGGGGTGTCCACATGCAAGATACACCATATAGTGTATTTTGAGGCATGCCTTGTACAGTGAGGGAAAAAAGTATTTGATCCCCTGCTGATTTTGTACGTTTGCCCACTGACAAAGAAATGATCAGTCTATAATTTTAATGGTAGGTTTATTTGAACAGTGAGAGACAGAATAACAAAAAAATACAGATAAACGCATGTGAAGTTATAAATTGATTTGTATTTTAATGAGGGAAATAAGTATTTCACCCCCTCTCAATCAGAAAGATTTCTGGCTCCCAGGTGTCTTTTATACAGGTAACGAGCTGAGATTAGGAGCACACTCTTAAAGGGAGTGCTCCTAATCTCAGTTTGTTACCTGTATAAAAGACACCTGTCCACAGAAGCAATAAATCAATCAGATTCCAAACTCTCCACCATGGCCAAGACCAAAGAGCTCTCCAAGGATGTCAGGGACAAGATTGTAGACCTACACAAGGCTGGAATGGGCTACAAGACCATCGCCAAGCAGCTTGGTGAGAAGGTGACAACAGTTGGTGAGATTATTCGCAAATGGAAGAAACACAAAAGAACTGTCAATCTCCCTCGGCCTGGGGCTCCATGCAAGATCTCACCTCGTGGAGTTACAATGATCATGAGAATGGTGAGGAATCAGCCCAGAACTACACGGGAGGATCTTGTCAATGACCTCAAAGCAGCTGGGACCATAGTCACCAAGAAAACAATTGGTAACACATTACGCCATGAAGGACTGAAATCCTGCAGGTCCCCCTGCTCAAGAAAGCACATATACATGCCCGTCTGAAGTTTGCCAATGAACATCTGAATGATTCAGAGGACAACTGGGTGAAAGTGTTGTGGTCAGAATGGAGCTCTTTGGCATCAACTCAACTCGCTGTGTTTGGAGGAGGAGGAATGCTGCCTATGACCCCAAGAACACCATCCCCACCATCAAACATGGAGGTGGAAACATTATGCTTTGGGGGTGTTTTTCTGCTAAGGGGACAGGACAACTTCACCGCATCAAAGGGACGATGGGCGGGGCCATGTACCGTCAAATCTTGGGTGAGAACCTCCTTCCCTCAGCCAGGGCATTGAAATGGGTCATGGATGGGTATTCCAGCATGACAATGACCCAAAACACACGGCCAAGGCAACAAAGGAGTGGGTCAAGAAGAAACATTAAGGTCCTGGAGTGGCCTAGCCAGTCTCCAGACCTTAATCCCATAGAAAATCTGTGGAGGGAGCTGAAGGTTCGAGTTGCCAAACATCAGCCTCGAAACCTTAATGACTTGGAGAAGATCTGCAAAGAGGAGTGGGACAAAATCCCTCTTGAGATGTGTGCAAACCTGGTGGCCAACTACAAGAAACGTCTGACCTCTGTGATTGCCAACAAGGGCTTTTCCACCAAGTACTAAGTCATGTTTTGCAGAGGGGTCAAATACTTATTTGCCTCATTAAAATGCTAATCAATTTATAACATTTTTCACATATGTTTTTCTGGATTTTTTTGTTGTTATTCTGTCTCTCACTGTTCAAATAAACCTACCATTAAAATTACAAACTTATCATTTCTTTGTCAGTGGGCAAACGTATAAAATCAGCAGGGGATCAAATACTTTTTTCCCTCACTGTAAGAGGCTACATATGTGAGAGTGCTGTGCCAATTTAACAAAAAGGTGGTGTTGTGCCCAATCAATTAAATGTACATAGGGGACATATTGGAAGTCATAAACCTTTAATGGTTGAGTATTTTTCATGTCCTTTGGTCTGTTTTGCCCTGTAGTCATTGTGCTGCCGTTGCTTCCAGAAGCAGCTTTGTTAGGGATCAACAGTTTGTCTTTTATAACACTTGCACTTCTGGACGCCTTAATAGGCTTCCAAAATGGCATTCATTGATATGCTATAATATGTAAACACATTATCCAGCAGTCAAGATGCTTGCACCAATCCCATGTAATTACGGTAAAATACTGTAAAATACAAACGCCATCTCCCCTCAATGAATTGAATTAATCCCTCTATTCATTGCTTTTAATGTAATAGGATTACGGCAATGCACTGTGCTGTTGTTTTACAGTAATTTACATGCAGCCAGTTGCCTGTAATTTACTGTAAAAACAAAGGTAAAATATGGTATGGTAACATACTGTAACTTTTTCTATGATAACTTACAGGCTGCCTGTAAGTTGCCGTACAAACAGCAGGAAATGATTTACAGTGTATGACGCACACAAAGGGGTGATTTGAACCTAGGGAAAGCTCACATTCAACTTGTTTAATTCTTAGTTATTGAAATTTGAACACATAATGATGATTCGATATTGTTCTTACGATGCTGTCATGGCTATCACCGGGAGTACCCTCCTCTCCCATCCGCAGCTCTATTAAACTTTGATACACACTTGTGTGTTATTACACAGTAATAACTTCTGCTGGCACAAGACCACTATCGGTTAAATGTGAAGACTTATTTTATCAAATAATTTCTGTATGTGTAATTAATTACGCGATTAAACTAATCATGTAACTTTAATTAACTAGGAAGTCGGGGCAACATGGAACATTTTTGTTTATAGAGTGTCAATTTCCCGAATAGAATTTTCATATCTTATCGATTAGTTATTCTCATTAACGTATTATTATTACCTCATCAGTTCTCATTACTGAACATCGCAAACCCTTGGATATATCTGCATGAACCCTAGCCTAAATCATGAATTAGAGATATACAAATTGGATTAATTATTTATTTACTAACTAACTAAATAATCACACAGAATTACATAGCAAACAGTAGATATTTGGGTTACTACATGATACAAAGAAAAAGTCCCTAGCGGACGAAGCTGATATGACGGCTTGGCAGACAAAGGAAAGGGGTGGGGACTGAGAAAGAGACCGAGGAAAGACAAAATGGATACACTACATACAGTTGATAATTATATTCATTGAAATGCTAATCCTTTGCACATGAACGGCCGCTCATTCGAGAATAATTGCAATGTATATATTTATGCCCGTATGTCGTTGTTGTCTTCTCTGTTGGAATCGCCTGTCCGTCTGCTGGAGAGTCAGAAGAGAGACCCAGAAATCACAATGTCACAATGTGGTTGTAGCTTTCTCCGCGGCTCTGGATAGTGTCTGTTGTAATGGATACGTCAGGCCTACAGATGGTCGTTGCATAGAATAGATGTTTCCGCGGTTGTTGGTATTCCTGTACTATACTTAAGTAATTTGTAGCTGCAGACTAGTAATTATATGTCTATAATTTGCTCTTATTCTGTAGTGATCGATAGTCTCAGAGTTTAACCATTTCCAGCCGTGTAGGCAAAACTACAGCTGTATGGTCTCCGTGGCCTATAGAATTGTAGCAATTCCAATGTGGGCACTCTGTCTCGGCGTTCTCTGACTTAATGTACTTTTTGTAGGAAGTGGGTTTTATCCTCTGTGGAAGAAGGGGCGGTTCTATGACGCCTAATGTGATGTCTGGGCTCACGGCGGTGTGGCAACTGACTAGTTAATCTTTATATGAAAATCCATACTCTCATTTAGAAGGTTAACATCACATTACATCTTTTCACAAATAATTTCATATTTAGTCACACACGTTTCACAATATTTAGACATCAATCTGACAGCTGGGAAATGTACACTTTAAGAGATACAGTTGTGTGTTTCCTGAACTTCATGAGATCACCAAATGAAACACATTCATCATGACTGTCCATTAAGTGTCCACAGACCATTCCCACATTCTCAAAAGTAGATACATTGTTTTATTATGCAAACTTTTGATGTCCAAGGGCCTCTCTGTGTTCCACAACAGAACAGAGCATAGGAGCAGTTTATTTTATGACCGACCATAAAACAGTCGACTTCCCGCTCTCCCCCTCTATGAGAGAGAGCATGGTGTAGAGCGGACCCCCCTGTAACCTGATCCTTCAGATCGTCACAGGAGAGTTATGACACCACCTGGACTTTGGGAGGAAGGCCCCACATACCACTGACTGACCACTATGGCAATGGCAATCTAAAGTAATTTAGACCTTCCATTGTCCATTTCTACCTGTTACCATGACACTAATTAACACATTGAAATTGTATTCCTCAATAAAAAGAATGAAATAACAATATAAAACAGTTGTTAATGTTGTGTCTGTCAATATTCTGTTTTTCAGTTATAACGCGTCCACCTTATCACTGCTGTATTTACCACCAGTAAGAGCACATCAATTTGCTTGGATTGTTTTATTATATCACTGTGTTGGTGTCTCAGTGGTAAAACAGTACTGCTTGTCATTTGGTGCTCCAGGTCTAAACCTCTTTCATCTGGTTGTTAATGTCGTTGGCTACTGATTAACAGAAAGGGTATCAATAATTAACTGAAGACAATAAAAATCCCCACATCCTCTGTCACAATGCGAACCCTTCAGCCTCATTTACATTCCTTAAAGGATGCTGGGCTGGAAAAGATCCAATGATTTCACTGTGGCTTTCTGTGGAAAAACAGCACATGATAAAGTAGCAGCAGCTTTTTCCACCTTGTTTTACTCTCAGCATATATCAGTTTACTGTACAATGAATGCTAGTTTCCGCTGGTTGAAACCAGTGGTTGAAAGTCTCTGGTGATTATGTGTTTGTGAGGTGCTATTTAGGACTTACGTACCTTTGTATTACTAGTATTACGTACTTTTGACTCTCACTTTTCTATCACTCCTATCTTTTCAACCTGCTCTGGCACAATTTAGTGCTGATACAATGTGGGTCTGTATTGATCTCTTTGTCTTTACCGCTCTTTCTCTCTTCCCCTGTGTCAAGAGGCCTGTGTATTCATGGATGTTTTGTTTCTTACAAATGGAGATCAAGACGGAGTATTCCTTTTCCCTCCCACTCCTTCTTCATTCCCCTGTTCCACACTCCTCTGCCCTCCCCTTAATTTCCCCCCTCCATCTCTTCTTTTTTCCTAGCCCCCTCTACTTCAACCTCCTTGAGTTCCTGCACTTTCCCTCCTCCTCCTCCCTCCCTCCCTCCCTCCCAACCCTCCTCCTCGGTTCTCACCTGTCTTCCTCTATCTGGTGTGATAGGAGGTGCCTCTGGGGTCTGGTTAATGATCCAACACTGGAGCTGCTGAGCTGACAGACAGATAAAGAGAGACAGGGGGAGTGGAAGAAAGGGAGAGAAAGAGAGAGAAAAGTAAGAGTAAGAGGCATGGAGGGAGCTAGGTGAGATCAGAGAGAGGAGAGTGAGGGAGAGGAAAGAAAGGATTAGGTAATAGTAGATAAACAGAGAGATAGGAGTCAGTGTGTTTGTGTCTGTACAGGTGAGTTGACTCTGAATAAGATTTTCCTTCAAGCTACATGTGGAGAAAGCCTGATACAGGACCTACACAACACTTATCCTTAGCTGGATTTACAGAGCGCTGGAGGAAGGTCTTGAACCTCATGTGAAGATCCATGTGGTCACCCTAGCAGCTACACAGACTCACCCTCTGTCCTACCCCTCCTCTCTTCACAGACTACAGGTGAGTGAGTCTAACTTAAGTATTTTCCCCTGTAGAATCAATGTCTTTGTGCCAAAATGAGACCTGTTGGAGCAACATCCGAACCCAGTTGCAATTATGTGCATCTAGTTTTACTGAGCTCGGGTTGTGACTGTAGTGACTGGCTTGGGGGCCATTGGACTTTTTAAACATGACTGACATGCACTTCACACCAATTAATTCATATTTTCCATTTAGAAATTAAATAGTTTTGTCTTTAATTACAGAGTGGAAAATGTAGTCTCTTTATCTACTTTATTATTTTTAGTTGTTTGCTGGGTGACTTTACAATCACTGTAATACCATGTCTAATCTCTACCCTGTCCAATGTTCAGGGTGAAGGAAAGGTAATTGGGGTCACGTGAAGAGCAGGCGCTAGGCAGTGCGAGATGGCATTGGAGGAGATAGCTGCCATTTCACAGGCTCTGAACCAATTGTTGTCACGCCCTGGCCATACAGAGCTCTCTAGGTTTCTCTATGGTGTGTTGGGTCAGGGCGTGACGGGTCAGGGCGTGACTAGGGTTATGTAGGGAACTCTATGTTGTTTTTTTGTTAGGTTCCCAATTAGAGGCAGCTGGTTGTCGTTGCCTCTAATTGGGAATCCTATTTAAGTTGGTTCCCTGCCCCACTTGCCTGCGTGTGCCACACCTGCGTTACGGTCTGGTCATTGTTTATTGTTTTTTTTGCCAGTTGCACTTAAATAAAAGTATGTATACTGGAACCCTCGCTGCATCTTGGTCCACTCCATCAGAAAACCGTGACAATTGTGCTATTGTGTGTGTTTTGTCGTGTTATTTGTAACTTATTTTGTACATAATATTTCTGCCACCGTCTCTTATGACCGAAAAGAGCTTCTGGATATCAGGACAGCAATTACTCACCTCGTACTGGACAAAGATCTTTTCTTTAACGAGTCGGACGCAAAGGATTCACTTCAGACACCAGACAAGGCCCAAATCCCTGTCATTCGCATGGAAAAGAGACCGATATATCGGGGATGTAGGTCGGGGTGCCTTGTAAGGATCCGACCGCGAGTGGGTAATCCGCCTCCACCATTATTAGCAACCATTGGATAATAAAATGGATGAGCTCCGATCAAGACTATCCTACCAACGGGACATAAAAAATTCAGTTCCTGACGACTGTGTGATCACTCTCTCCGTAGCCGATGTGAGTAAAACCTTTAAACAGGTCAACATTCACAAGGACGCAGGGCCAGAGAAATTACCAGGACGTGTACTCCGAGCATGCGCTGACCAACTGGCAAGTGTCTTCACTGACATTTTCAATCTTTCCCGACCGAGTCTGTAAAACCAACATGTTTCAAGCAGACCACCATAGTCGCTGTGCCCAAGAACACCAAGGTAACCTGCCTGAATGACTACCAACCCATATAACTCACGTTTGTAGCCATGAAGTGATTTGAAAGGCTGGTTATGGCTCACATCAACACCATTATCCCAGAAACCCTAGACCCACTCCAATTTGCATACCGCCCCAACAGATACACAGATGATGCAATCTCTATTGCACTCCACAATGCCCTTTCCCACCTGGACAAGAGGAACATCTATGTGAGAATGCTTTTCATTGACTACAGCTCAGCGTTCAACACCATAGTGCCCCCAAAGCTCATCGCTAAGCTAAGGACCCTCGGACTAAACACCTCCCTCTGCAACTGGATCAGGGTTGCGTGCTCAGTCCCC
>QNTS01000267.1:1213956-1224212 GCA_003317085.1 Hucho hucho
AATGGTAGGTTTATTTGAACAGTGAGAGACAGAATAACAACAAAAAAATCCAGAAAAACGCATGTGAAAAATGTTATAAATTGATTTGCATTTTAATGAGGGAAATAAGTATTTGACCCCCTCTCAATCAGAAAGATTTCTGGCTCCCAGGTGTCTTTTATACAGGTAACGAGCTGAGATTAGGAGCACACTCTTAAAGGGAGTGCTCCTAATCTCAGTTTGTTACCTGTATAAAAGACACCTGTCCACAGAAGCAATCAATCAATCAGATTCCAAACTCTCCACCATGGCCAAGACCAAAGAGCTCTCCAAGGATGTCAGGGACAAGATTGTAGACCTACACAAGGCTGGAATGGGCTACAAGACCATCGCCAAGCAGCTTGGTGAGAAGGTGACAACAGTTGGTGCGATTATTCGCAAATGGAAGAAACACAAAAGAACTGTCAATCTCCCTCGGCCTGGGGCTCCATGCAAGATCTCACCTCGTGGAGTTGCAATGATCATGAGAACGGTGAGGAATCAGCCCAGAACTACACAGGAGGATCTTGTCAATGATCTCAAGGCAGCTGGGACCATAGTCACCACGAAAACAATAAGTAGCACACTACATCGTGAAGGACTGAAATCCTGCAGCGCCCGCAAGGTCCCCCTGCTCAAGAAAGCACATATACATGCCCGTCTGAAGTTTGCCAATGAACATCTGAATGATTCAGAGGACAACTGGGTGAAAGTGTTGTGGTCAGATGAGACCAAAATGGAGCTCTTTGGCATCAACTCAACTCGCCGTGTTTGGAGGAGGAGGAATGCTGCCTTTGACCCCAAGAACACCATCCCCACCGTCAAACATGGAGGTGGAAACATTATGCTTTGGGGGTGTTTTTCTGCTAAGGGGACAGGACAACTTCACCGCATCAAAGGGACGATGGACGGGGCCATGTACCGTCAAATCTTGGGTGAGAACCTCCTTCCCTCAGCCAGGGCATTGAAAATGGGTCGTGGATGGGTATTCCAGCATGACAATGACCCAAAACACACGGCCAAGGCAACAAAGGAATGGCTCAAGAAGAAGCACATTAAGGTCCTGGAGTGGCCTAGCCAGTCTCCAGACCTTAATCCCATAGAAAATCTGTGGAGGGAGCTGAAGGTTCGACTTGCCAAATGTCAGCCTCGAAACCTTAATGACTTGGAGAAGATCTGCAAAGAGGAGTGGGACAAAATCCCTCTTGAGATGTGTGCAAACCTGGTGGCCAACTACAAGAAACGTCTGACCTCTGTGATTGCCAACAAGGGTTTTGCCACCAAGGACTAAGTCATGTTTTGCAGAGGGGTCAAATACTTATTTCCCTCATTAAAATGCAAATCCATTTATAACATTTTTCACATGCGTTTTTCTGGATTATTTTGTTGTTATTCTGTCTCTCACTGTTCAAATAAACCTACCATTAAAATTATAGAATGATAATTTCTTTGTCAGTGGGCAAACGTACAAAATCAGCAGGGGATCAAATATATATGTACTTTTTTCCCTCACTGTATGCATAGTCACTTTACCTCTACCTACATGTACATATTACCTCAATTACCTCGACTAACCTGTGCCCCCGCACATTGACTCTGTACTGGTACCCCCTGTATATAGCCTTGCTACTGTTATTTTATTGTTTCTCTTTAATTATTTGTTATTTTTCTATTTTCTTCTTTATTTTTAGGGCATTCTCTTAACTTAAAGTAAATACTTTCTTTCAATACATTTTTCTTAAAACTGCATTGTTGGTTAAGGGCTTGTAAGTAAGCATTTCACAGTAAGGTCTACACCAATGGAGACTGGTGAATTGAAACATTGAGGAGGATGGGAGACAACAAAGTGTGTATCAAAAAGTCAAAGAACAATTATTTTAACCTAAAGCATTTAATAAAGACATTTAAAGTACAATATTATGGGGAATGGGAATGAGAGGGCGACTTACACAGTGTTGGACAGAGATCACAGGAGGAATTTAATGAGTATGATGCATGAGTTGAGGTGTTCAGAGGCTTGACCAGTACAGGACAGGATTTGACTGGGAAAACAAAAACAATAACACACTACACAGTTAGACAATAGAGCTAAGAATGAGTTAGTTCAAGCAAGGAGTAAAATCATTGATGTGTAAGAATGTGATTGTGTATGTGATTGACTCTACATACAGTAATGAGAGAAAAGTTCATGTCATGAGAGAGTTGACTATGGTAGTGGAGTGGAGTGGTCATCGCCTCTTAATCATTCCATTACAGCTGTGCCATCGTAGGTTTGGACAACGAGTTTCTCTATGAAGTCAAACACAGACTGCACATCTCACCCACTTGACACATCAAAGTAGCCCAAGAAACCTTCCTGAATAAAGCCCTGATCATCCACGTACCTGACGATAACTGACAACTGCAAGCAGACTGGTGGTCCCAGAGTGGTGGGGCAATATTTACCCCCTAGGTCCTGGAGTTTTTCCTTATATGTTAACCTAACTAAGAAAATTCAGAACCCTATAAAGGTATGACAGTGATTAATCAGTTGTATAAAGGTTTCATATGGGCTACGATGGGACCAGTTTTTCCTAATCAGGTCACATGGTTTTAAAACCATGAAACCCCTGTCAAACTGCAGCTACTATGTTGTTGACTGATTAATTCCAGTGAATAATTTTGGATTAAAAACGTATAGGCAGCCTAGCCAGCCCAATTTTGAAAATAAACTAAATTTGACACATAAATGGACTATAAATACTTAACGTTACCAATTAGTTTACCCTGACCAGATGGACAGGGCAGATAAGACGTAACGTTATCCAGCTGCTCTTATTAGTAGCATATGACTGAAATTGTCTCATTTTCATCCCATACAGCAGGTCAGATTTCTGATGTTTAGGTGTAGAGTTTTTGCTTGGGTCTGTCCAGAGTGATTATGTGTTATCATCTTTGCTAAATAAATACCGGAAGAAAGGGAAAGCCTACTTGAGCAAACGCCAAAAAATGTGCTGCTACAACCTCTCTCTTTAATCTACATTTTCATGTGTAGCCGGTGTGAAATGGCTAGTTAGCTAACAGCATTTCAATCGGTGACGTCACTCGCTCTGAAACCTTGAAGTAGTTGTATCCCTTGAACCCCCCGGCTTTTGTGGAGCGATGGGTAAAGATGCTTCGTGGGTGGCTGTTGTCTATGTGTGCAGAGGGTCCCTGGTTCGAGGCGAGGAGAGGGACGGAAGCTATACTGTTACACATGCATGACGTGATGGACGCTATCAAATCATTCGGAAAAGACAGTCAGAAGTTCAAAATCTGGGCATTCATGCGCTCCCTGCTTTTGTTTTGCAGTTTAGCTGAACGAACTATGTTCTTCAGGTCACTGTACCCATCTTTCGAACAAGGCTCAAACTTTCCAAAAAGCAGGCAAGGCCAGCAATTACAGGCAGCTTGATGAAAGACTCCCTGTTAACCAGCTATACTTATGATACCAGTTGGTATTGAACTCCCTCACCTTTTCATCCTTCTTCATGAAACTGATCTCAGGCAGAGGTCGACCCTCGCTTTCAATTCGCACCTTTTTCGTGTACCCCAGAGAATGAAAGGGGTTCTTCAAGCTGTCCCCCGGCTACACCATGGTGCTACCCCAGACAGTGCTGTTTAAGTTACTGTAGACTTTCAATGCAAAACTGTGTATTTTAATCTGTTATTTGGTGACACATGAATATATTTAGTATAGTTTTATCAAAAAATTATAACTTTTTTAATGTTTCTAATGTTTTAATTTTTAGGAAATTTCACTGAGGAGGATGGTCCTCCCCTTTCTCCTCTGTGGAGCCTCCACTGTTCTACACCTGTTGTATTCGGCGCATGTGACAGATACAACTAGATTTGATTTGATGGGAATGTGTGTGCTAGGCTAATTGCTAGGCTAACCCTGTGATTTGTTTGCATGGATGCTAATAATGTATGCTCTGTCAACAGAGACCAAAGCAGTTTTTTTATTGACTACTAAATTAGCCCTCGCAATCAGTGCTATTGTAAACTGATCAGTGTATTTGGGTAGTATTTTTTGTTCACAGGTGTGTGTCCCTGCTAGCGTGTGCATGCATACTCATACACATGCAAAGCCCAGGGAGATGTACTGTATATGCACAGACACATTCAAGAAAACACAAAGAATTAGTGCTCCCATGAGAGAGTTGGTTTGTGCTTAAGACATGCACCAGCAAATTGTTCCTGCACACACCAAAAGGTAGCTTTGATTTCGGAAACAATTGTCTGATTAATAAAACTGACAAAAGGTACACAAATAGAGTCACAAGTGTTTAAGTGAATATAAACACAACGTGACCGTTTAATTAGGACAGGACTTTGCGTTAGTGACAACAGTTTCTATATGCGTTGTCTTCCCAGGGTGTGATGGTATTTACAGTACCTCCTGCTGGTAGCCCATCATCTGTGTGCATTATTCATGATGACAGTGTAGAGACCTCTCGCTGAATGCTGGCTGTGTGCCAGTTTAATGACAGATGAGGCAGTGGTGTGTGTGCACGAGTGCGTGTGCGCGGGTGGGTGCATGTTTTATGCAGCTTGTATGTGTGAGTACGTGTGTGCATAAGCGCTTACATTTTGTGTGTAGGCCTACATGTTAACTTGTTTTCCGTCCTGTGACTGCTTACACATCCTCTACCCCTCCCCTCAGCTATGGAGTGCCAGGTGGAGGAGCTGAGGCAACAACTGGAGAAACAGACCCTGATCAACCAGGAGCTGCAGAACCACAACAAGGACCTGGGTAAGACCACAACCACCACCCTGACCATGATTATGGCCCCAACCACAACCACCACAGCCACAAGCATAACTTAGATCAAGACTACAGCCATACAATCTAAACCACAACTACCACAACCAATGCTCTCCTTTCACCTCTAGAAAGAAGACTGCAGGAGAAGGAGAAGTTGCTGCAGGAGCTACAGAGTCATTACCATGACCTGGGTAAAGGGCTAAATGTGACTATGGCAACCCCCTGGGTGACGAATGGCAGCCATTCTGTGTCAGATCACTAACCATAGAACAGCATGTATATTAACCCCATGTCCTGTGTGTGGTGTGTATCTATTCCAGAGTTCCCTGATCAGAGGATCAGTAATGAAGGGGGACTGGTGGTCAGGAAGAGCAGAGCAGCTGTCATGGCCCCTGAGCCAATCCCTGAGGATCAGCTGGAGATCATGAAGACTAAAGTTAAGAAGAATGTCAGGTGATTGGCTAGGGCTATGCATGCAGCATCATGATATGTACAGTATCATGTGTTATGTGACGTCAGTAGAGTACGCTGGTGTGAATATATACTGTATGTCTCTTTCCGCAGTGAGACGAGTCTGATCGTCAAGGCCATCCAGAAGAATGACTTCCTGAGTCGCCTTGACGATGAGCAGATCACCATGATGGTGGAGCGCCTGGTGGCCATCGACTTCAAACCAGGAAATGATGTAATCAAGGAGGGCACTGAGGGAGACAGCATGTACATCGTAGCAGGTATGTGTGAATTTCTCAACCATATACAGAGATACACAACAAATATTGCCCAAATAATGGTTGCTATGTCTGCTTACTATTCCCAATTAAATGATAACACTCACCCCTCAATGCCCCCCCCCCCCCCCCCCCCTCCTCTCTATCTCTCCCTTCAGCGGGTGAGCTTCTTGTCAGTCAAGCAGATTGTAACCTTCGAACCCTGACCTGTGGGGATGTTTTTGGAGAGTTGGCTATTCTGTATAACTGCAAACGCACAGCCACAGTCAAAGGTGAGATGCTATTATAAAATGTGGATATTGAGAAGTACACAATATGGTAACTAACTGTGTACCTTTCTACCTTCTGTATTATGCATGTGTGCTGTACCGAAAATATTGCTTGTTGTTATGAATGAATTGTCCCCCTCACTCCCATCGTCGTAGCCAAGACAGTGGTGCGTCTGTGGTTTATGGAGAGACAGATGTATAGAACCATCATGACCAACAAGTCCAAGAAGAAACGTGAACAGCTAATGGGCTTCCTAAAAACGTGAGTATACACACTTAACCTTCCAACTTGCACTCTCTTGGTCACACAAACATGCACCCACCCACCCACCCACTCTGCTAATTCTGCTCTGAAATGCTTATTTATCAGGTCTCGGACTCTGAAGGCCCTAAATGACAGTCAGCTCTCTAAGATAATTGACTCCATGGAGGAGGTTTGTACTCAGCCATTTGACACACCTCCCCCACACTAGATATATTTTCCAGAACATTAACATCCAAATCCAAATTAAATCTGTTCCTTCTTGTAGGTGAAGTACCAGAACAATGACGTCATTGTACGTGAGGGGGCGGAGGGCAACACATTCTACATCATTCTCAAAGGAGAGGTATAGTGATCCAAAACTAGGAAAGTTGCGACACACTGCTACACAGTCACTATGGGAGCTCTTTCTAGAGCACCCAGTTAAATTGTGCTTAATCTCTTAATGGTTAAACTAGTGAGATATATGTTATTATTAGAAAAATGTGTGAGCTTACTTAATTTACTGTCATCCTAAATGAAGATATTATATTATTTAGCTATATCTAATTAATATATATTACGCTACTTTCCATGATGTGGAAAGTATGTGTTACTAAATTACAAAAGCTGACCCCATCGAATTGGTGGGAATTACACATCCTTTTTACCTCAGATTGGGGACGTGAAAGGTTTATAGTAAACATGATGACAAAAGATGAATTGCTTAAAACAGATCAATATCTTCGGCTGTTGATTTTGTCATAAGCGCTGGGGTCGCAGGACTGACATGCTGACCACACCGCTTGCGCCACGTTGCCAGAAAATAGAGCGTCTGCGTTGCCAGGCGCTAAAATAGAAGTTGTTCTATTTGTGGCTCAGAATTCACTTGCAAGTCCTGCCTCTCCCATCTTCTCATTGATTTACAGAAGCAGATACCCACATGCCATCTCCTCATTGGTTAGACACAGGTGGGTGATTGAAAGACGAACTGAGGTCAGTCGTCGTCGTGGTAACTATGAAAGTTAGATGCCAATCGCCATATAAAGTCCAAAGAAGAAAAAGCCTGGAAGGAGGAGAGATGACTAGAAACAATTCAGTTGACTGTTTTATGTGTGGATTAGTTGTCGGAGTAGAGGACCTTGTGCATTTCAGGTATAATAACAACTCAATGTTTATATCCCAGGACAAGTTAGCTAGCAACAGCAAGCTAGCTAAATAGGACAAATTAGCTAGCAACTGCAAGCTAGCTAGCTAAATTGCAATAAATGTTTAATGCTTTTCGACCTGTCCTCAAATTAATACAATTGGTTCAGAGTTTGTTTTGATATTTCAACCTGCGTGTCGTGATCGCGTTTGGTGTGGGGGTACAAAATCTATTTGTGCACAATGGCGCGCGGCAGGTTTGGGTACGATGTTAGGACGCTATAATTTTCTTTCTCAAATGGCATGAATCATTCGGGGCGGTCTAAAGTTGCTGGCCACACACCAATACAGATTTTACAGTCAAACTATCAGTTAAATAGTAGCCAACTGTTGTCACTGTTGATATTCTATGGCAGATCGTGATTCGTTGAAGTTCACTAACAGACAAAGTGTTGTTCCCTTTTCCGTAATGGCAGCTTCCCAAAATCAACATCCACCATTCCAAAATATAGATTTTTTTATTTTCATTTAACCATGTGACTTGACTGAGAATACATTTTAATTTGCTGCAATGACCTAAGGAAAGTAAAAAAAACAGGCCAAGTTACATACAAACAGGGTTGGGGAGTAACAGATTACATGTAACTGTAATCTGTTACTTTAACAGCAAAAATATTGTAATCAGATTACAGATACTTTTGAAAAACTAGATGAATACTTGGAGGATTATTTTTAAATTCAGAAAGGATGTTTGGTATTTTTTATTGTTCAACGTGAGCGAGTCTGACCATAAATCAGAGACCACTATGACACACCAAATGTGTTTGATGGATAACGAGAAAAGAGCAGGAATAGGCTTTTGTAGGCTACAGTCCAAGCTAAGTATTCCATTGGTACAACTGCTGTCAGCATCCAAAGATCCTCCAACTTGAATAAACCCATGGAGGTAAGGATGACAGCAGTGGTGTAGTCTACGGCGATACGGACATAACTTATTATTGATATTTACATATTGCATTGATGTGAATCACACTGCTGATCTCTCATTTAGCTACAGTAGTTTGCGAACGTATTCACCTCCCTTGGTATTTTTATATTTTGTTGCCTTACAACCTGGAATTAAAATAGATTTTTTGGGGGGTTGTATCATTGGATTCACTGTCTCCAGTGTATATTTGGCCTTGTGATTTAGGTAATTGTCCTGACAAAAGGTGAATTCATCTCCCAAGGTTTGGTGGAATGGAGACTGAACCAGGTTTTTTTCTAGGATTTTGCAAGTGCTTACAGTGGCTTGCGAAATAATTCACCCCCATTGGCATTTTTCCTATTTTGTTGCCTTACAACCTGGAATTAAAATGGATTTTTGTGGGGTTTGTGTCATTTGATTTACACAACGTGCCTACCACTTTGAAGATGCAAAATATTTTTTAATGTGAAACAAACAAGAAATAAGACAAAAACTTGAGCGTGCATAACTATTCACCCCCCCAAAGTCAATACTTTGTAAAGCCATCTTTTTCAGCAATTACATCTGCAAGTCTCTTGGGGTATGTCTCTATAAGCTTGGAACATTTTGCCACTGGGATTTTTGCCCATTCTTCAAGACAAAACTGCTCCAGCTCCTTCAAGTTGGATGGGTTCCGCTGGTGTACAGCAAAAAAGTCATGCCACAGATTCTCAATTGGATTGAGGTCTGGGCTTTGGCTAGGTCATTCCAAGACATTTAAATGTTTACACTTAAATCACTTGAGTGTTGCTTTAGCAGTATGCTGCTAAAGGTGAACCTCCGTCCCACCATGGGATGGTGTTCTCGTGGTGATGAGAGGTGTTGGGTTTGCGCCAGACATCGTTTTTTCCTTGATGTCCAAAAAGCTCAATTTTAGTCTCATTTGACCAGAGTACCTTCTTCCATATGTTTGGGGAGTCTCCCACATGCCTTTTGGCGAACACCAAGCGTGTTTGCTTATTTTCTTCTTTAAGCAAGGGCTTTTTTCTGGCCACTTACGTAAAGCCCAGCTCTGTGGAGTGTACAGCTTAAAGTGGTCCCATGGACAGATACTCTAATATCTGCTGTGGAGCTTTGCAGCTCCTTCAGGATTATCTTTGGTCTCTTTGTTGCCTCTCTGATAAATGCCCTCCTTGCCTGTTCCGTGAGTTTTGGTGGGCGGCCCTCTCTTGGTAGGTTTGTTGTGGTGCCATGTTCTTTCAATTTTTTAATAATGGATTTCATGGTGCTCAGTGGAATGTTCAAAGTTTCAGATATTTTTTTATAACCCAACCCTGATCTGTACTTCTCTACAACTTTGTCCCTGACCTGTTTGGAGAGCTCCTTGGTCTTCATGGTGCCGCTTGCTTGGTGGTTCCCCTTGCTTAGGGGTGTTGCAGACTTTGGGGCCTTTCAGAACAGGTGTGTATAAACTTAGCAAAAAAAGAAACGTCCCTTTTTCAAGACCCTGTCTTTCAAAGATAATTTTAAAAAATACAAATAACTTCACAGATCTTCATTGTAACGTTTTTAAACACTGTTTCCCATGCTTGTTCAATGAACCACAAACAAATAATGAACATGCACCTGTGGAATGGTCGTTAAGACACTAACAGCTTACAGACGGTAGGCAATTAAGGTCACAGTTATGAAAACTTAGGACACAAACATACAGAAACATAAACCTTTTACCTTATCATAAGTAGACATAATTGCAAATAATTAAATCCTTCCAATAGAATAAAAAAAAAATGTTCTGAATTGAACTTTAATTGAATGAGTGGACTCTTCACATGAGGTGATTTCACTGAACAAGAAAAGAAAGGGAATATTGAATGATCCCCAATGATCCATCACATCTCCCAAAAACGTTTTTCAGCATACAGTGGGGCAAAAAAGTATTTAGTCAGCCACCAATTGTGCAAGTTCTCTCACTTAAAAAGATGAGAGAGGCCTGTAATTTTCATCATAGGTACACTTCAACTATGACAGACAAAATGAGGAAAAAATATCCAGAAAATCACATTGTAGGATTTTTAATGAATTTATTTGCAAATTATGGTGGAAAATAAGTATTTGGTCA
>QNTS01000267.1:1224616-1238352 GCA_003317085.1 Hucho hucho
TGACCAAATACTTATTTTCCACCATAATTTGCAAATAAATAAATTAAAAATCCTACAATGTGATTTTCTGGATTTATTTTTCTCATTTCGTCTGTCATAGTTGAAGTGTACCTATGATGAAAATTACAGGCCTCTCTCATCTTTTTAAGTTGGAGAACTTGCACAATTGGTGGCTGACTAAATACTTTTTTGCCCCACTGTACATCTGTAAAATGATAGACTAGAAACTAAAGCTTTGGTTGTCTTCCTCTCAGGCGTCCATGTCTTCTCCCTGGACCTCAACAATGTCCACCTCTTGAACATCAGACTCTGAGTCCTCATCTTCACTGTCACTTTCCAACCTTGTTGTGGATGGCTCGTTGACGGCCACCAATATTCAACCCTTGTATTGGTCAGCCTGTTGTGTGCTTTGGTGTGTGTTCCCAAACCAGGACCATTTGCTTTCTGAGGCGGCTGATGTTGGTGGGATTTGGAGGATGATGGGGAAAGAGCTTCAGATCCACAAAGTCCCTTCCACCAGGTGGCTGATGAGATATGTTGGCAAGACTGCCATATTGCATCTCCATTCCAAAGCCCTTGCTTGGAAGTGTACTTCGCCAGACTGCCAAGAACCTTGCCCTCATCAAATCAAACTTTATTTGTCACATGTGACGAAAACAATAAGTGTAGGCTTTATCATGAATTGCTTACTTACAGGCCCTTAACCAATGCTTACTTACAAGCCCTTTTCCTCCATGGCCTTGGTCTCAGGACCAGACAGAGAATATAGCCGGCCTCGAGGCGGTGTGGTGCCCGGAAGGAGGTCAATAGCACAATCGTAAGAACGAGCCTTGCTGAAAATACACACAACAATTGGAGCTTAGCCTGCGGAATCGTTCCCTAGGTGATAACCTAGCCCTTCCCAGTGTATCAAGCTCACCCGTCATCGATGATTCTCGAGGGAGCTCAGGTGGCTCCTCTCAAAAAAATAGCATTCGGGGACTTCCTGGATTCCTTCGAAGATGAGCCACTCCTCTCACTCCTGCGTTCCCTTAGACGTCCATCAATTCTAATGGTGAGGGTGATGAGGGAATCGAGGTCCACCGGTAATTCCTGAGCAGCTAGCTTGTCTTTTATCACCTCAGATAGTCAGTGAAGGAAGGTATTGAAAAGGGACTCCGGATTCAAGGCATTCTCGGCGGCCAATGTGTGAAAATCAATGGCGTAGTCTGCCACACTACGGGAGTCTTTGCATAATTCAAGAAGTTTTAGGGGCTCCTCTCTCCCGGATACCGGAGAATTGAACACCTTCCTCACCTCTGCCTTGAAATCTTCCAGATGACGACAAATGGCGGATTGTTTCTCCTGGGCTACTGCAGTTTGGGAGCGCGCCCTTCCTGACATTAGCGTAATAATATACGCTATCTTTGATCGGTCCAAAGGAAACGAAGATGGCTGTAGCTCAAAAATAAGGGAGCACTGAGAAAGAAAACCCCGGCATGTACCAGGATCCCCAGAATATCATTCCGGAAGAGGTAAGCGGGGTTCTCGGGGAGCCGTGGTGGGCTGTACAAACTCACCACTAATAGGAAAAAAGCTACTGGGTGGTTGGGGATTCTCAGAGGTGGCAGGCTGCCTATGAGCTAACTCCCTGATTTGCTCCATAATAGCCTTAAACCCTTGGTCGTGGTGTTCCGTCAGGGAATGAAGCCCTTCCATAAGGTCCAATAGTAGCTCCTCATGCCTCCCAGCGTGGCGGAGCTGGTCCAAGTCTGCTGGGTCTGTCATGGCCAGTTCATACTATACGGGCACAAGGCGAGACCCAGATGCAGACACAGGAGGCAGATGGTTTGAGTCTTTGATATTTATTATAATCCAAAAGGGTAGGCAAGAGAATGGTCATGGACAGGCAAAAGGTCAAAACCAGTTCAGAGTCCAGGAGGTACAGAGTGGCAGGCAGGCTCAAGGTCAAGGCAGGTAGAATGGTCAAGCAGGCGGGTACAGAGTCCAGAAACAGGCAATGGTCAAAACCGGGCAGACTAGCAAAAAGAGAATAGAGCACGGGAACAACACGCTGGTTGACTTGAACATACAAGATGAACTGGCACAGAGAGACAGGAAACACAGGGATATATATACATCAGGGCAAATCTGGAGGGGGTGGAGACAATCACAAGGACAGGTGAAACAGATCAGGGCGTGACAGGGCAGGGCAGTATGGATTTCTTCTCTTACATCTGCAAGCAGAGTCTGAACATCAGACAGGATGGGATTGTCTCCCTTAATCTGTGCAATGGCTACTGCTTTAGGTTTCAGGAGTTTCAGACTGCTTACCACTCTCTCCCAAAATACATCATCCAGGAGGATCCTCTTGATGTGGCTGTCCATATCGGCAGACTGTAATATGGAAATTTCTTGGAGAGACTCCTTCCCCTCCAGGAGACTGTCAAACATGATGACAACACCACCCCAACGGGTTATAGCAGCAATCAAGTTATAGATTGCTGCTATAACTTGATGACCCTTCACATACCTAACCATTTCCTTGGCTCTCTTGTAGAGTATATCCATTGTTTTCAGTGCCATGATGTCCTTGAGGAGCAGATTAAATGCATGAGCAGCATAGCTAACGGGTGTGATGTGAGGGTAGGCCAAGAAGGGTAGACCAAGCAGGGTAGAACAAGAAGCCTTCATGTTCATAGCATTGTCTGTCACCAGTGCAAATACCTTCTGTGGTCCAAGGTCATTGATGACTGCCTTCAGCTCATCTGCAATATAGACACCAGTGTGTCTGTTGTCCCTTGTGTCTGTGCTCTTGTAGAATACTGGTTGAGGGCTGGAAATTATGTTGTTAATTATTCCTTTTCCACGAACCTCCGACCACCCATCAGAGATTGCAATACAGTCTGCTTTCTCTATGATTTGCTTGACCTTCACTTGAACTCTGTTGAACTCCTCATCCAGCAAATGAGTAGATAAAGCATGTCTGGTTGGAGGGGTGTAAGCTGGGCGACGAACATTCAGAAATCTCTTCCAATACACATTGCCTGTGAGAAGAGGTGAACCAGTTGCATACACAGCTCGGGCAAGACATTCATCAGCATTTCTCTGGCTACGTACCTCCATTGAATAAAAAAATAAACTTGATTCCAGGGGGACCATGAGCTGTTGCTATCGATAAGGTGTCTGATTCATCATTTTCACCTTTAATAGAAGTAGAGGGACTGTTGTGAGTGCTGAGGAAACTTTATGCACTTGGCCAGATGATTGTGCATCTTTGTTGCATTCTTCACATATGGTTTGGCACAGTATTTGCAAATGTACACAGCTGTTCCTTCTACATTAGCTGCAATGCAATTTCTCCACACATTATATAGTGCCCCTGGCTTTTTCCTGTAAAGATTAGAAAAAAACTAATACAATTTAATGTACAGATAAATAGTTAAGTAGTTAGATTAATCAACTCCATTGTAAATTAAATGTTTTAAAATTAGACATGTGTGGAAACAGGTGAATTAACACTCCTCAGTTGCAGGCTCAAGCATGCTAAAACCCACATGGTAGCAAAAACTAACAAGCAGAAAGTGTTAAGTTAGAAATGATTTAAAACCACTTTGCTGTAGGCTACTATTTACTAGTTAACAAAAAATGATGTATGTCATATAACATTCCCCCCACCCAGTATTGTAATCAAAACTTACCAGAAAGCATGTAGTCCTTGGCTCAGACAGTGTAGCAGTGTGGGCTCAATAGCATCTCATTAGTGTGCAAGATCTTGAGAATCAGCTCTACATGTGATGGAAGAATGCACTGTGCATGCAGAGGGTTGCAATTCCATTGAATTGGGGATAGTTTAACCAAAATATGCCACAAGACCTAGAAATGCCTTATGTGTATCCCACAAAAAAAGGTTCACTGTTATAATATAACTTTTGTTATTAATTTAAGCAAAATTTCCCTAAATTCCCAGGTTTAACTTCCGATGGAAATTTACCGGAAAGTTTACGAACCTTTGCAACCCTACTGACCACTATACTAATGAGAAAAACTGCACTTTTTAGTAGTGCTCAAGGCATGCCATTCCATGAGCCCAGCATTTATTTTTCAACTCTAATCAATGAGCCCAATCAGTCCTCCATGACAACAAAATCATAAACAACAGAGTACGGCCGGCTAATAAGTCCTTTGTTTTGGGGTCATGCTCAGGTAAAACAATTAGGCTAATCTATACTTCCATATTTCCAAGTCCTATTCTTGAAGATCAAGGGCTATAACATTTATTGTAATGACTGGAATTCTGATATATCTTTACATTAAAAAACTAAGTCTAATTTAATCATTCTTATATGTAGTAGAAAGCGATGGGTTAGAGAATCCTACATAACCAACCCATAAAGTAAAATTTAACATCCATATATGGCCAGCTATGTACACTTTAACATTGATTTATCCTGCAATAGATGTCGTTCAATTGGTAACATACATTTCTGTCTCCTTCTAATGCCTCCTAAAAGTAACTGAATGTAATCAGAGTTTGGGTAATCTAAAAATTACGTTACTGATGACAAAGTTGGACAGGTAACTAGTAACTGTAACGGATTACATTTAGAAAGTAAGCTACCCAATCCTGCATACAAAATATAAGCTTGCAAAAAAAAACGAGGAATTTCTGTCCGGAAAAAAGTTTTTTTGTGACATGCCTTCTTTTCCAATGGTTTTCTATGGGATCTGCTGTAATCCAGGACCCAGGTTGCAGTACCTATGGCTTCCACTAGATGTCAACAGTCTTTAGACAAGGTTTGATGAGTTTACCTTGAAAAACAACCGGATAGAAGAAGATTATGTAAGTGGATTGAGGAAGTGCCTTTTGTGTTTTGCGCGCGAGACCGTGAGTGCGCGCCTCGGGATTTCACTTTTCAATCGCTCAGGATATTATCCGTGTGAAATATTATAGTTAATATACATAAAAGTGTACCTAAGGATACATTATAAACAATGTTTGATTTGTTTGGACAAAGTTGATAGGTATATTTTGAACGCTTTCTCTTCCCTGTACAATGGGTGAGTGGACGGTGGATTTTCTGAACATAACGCGCCAACCAAACGGATATAAACAAGGACATTTTCTAACAAAAGGAACATTGGATATCCTGCTTGGACACTATGGATTGCCCTCAGCAGAAGATCATCAAAGGTAAGCAATTTATTTTAGCTCTTTTTGTGTTTTGTGATACCCGCATTGGTTTTATTATTATGCTAATGGAGGAAGTACATGAGGTGCTGTCCTCAGACAATCAAATGTTGAGCTTTCGCCGTAAAGCCTTTTTGAAATCTGACAACGCTGTGAGATTGCCAAGAGTCTAAGCTTTTGAAGAGTGTACAACACTTGTATTTTCATTAATGTTTTATAATTCTACTTTTGGATTTTGAATTTGGCGCCCTACATTGTTCCGGATGTTGTCGTGACTAGCGCCCCAACGCTTCTTAATTATCCCCAAGAGGTTGAAAAGGTCCTCACATACAGTACCAGTCAAAGGTTTGGACACACCGAGGGTTTTATAAATTTTTACTATTTTCTACAATGTAGAATAATAGTGAAGACATCAAAACTATAAAATAACACACATGGAATCATGTAGTAACCAAAAAAGTGTTAAACAAATCAAAATATTTGAGATTCTTCAAAGTAGCCAATATTTTAGTTTTTATTTTACACATACAGTATTTAACCCCTTACTTGTGTTGGCACAAAACTACCTCCACACTTCCATTCGTTTGTATGGGTTACCTTCAGACGAGTCCCATGACAAACAGTGCTGTAGCTCGGCCACCTTCCCTTGTAGAAATCTAATTAGCTTAATTCTGTCCGTTTAAACTAGAGATATCAGTTGGATGCATTCAATTGACCGCATCCACCTACAGTGCCTTGCAAAAGTATTCATCCCTCTTGACGGTTTTCCTATTTTGTTGCATTACAACCTGTAATTTGAATGGATTGTTTTATTTGGATTTCATGTAATGGACATACACAAAATAGTCCAAATTGGTGAAGAGAAAAAAATTACTTATTTCAAAAAAATTAAAAACTAAAAAGTGGTGCGTACATATGTATTCACCCCCTTTGCTATGAAGCCCCTAAATAAGATCTGGTGCAACCAATTACCTTCAGAAGTCACAAAGTTAAATAAAGTCCACCTGTGTGCCATCTAAGTGTCACATGATCTGTCACATGATCTCAGTATATATACACCTGCCCTGAAAGGCCCCAGAGTCTGCAACACCACTAAGCAAGCGGCATCACCAAGCAAGCGGCACCATGAAGACCAAGGAGCTCTCCAAACAGATCAGCAACGAAGTTGTGGAGAAGTACAGATCAGGGTTGTGTTATAAAAAAATGTCAGAAACTTTGAACATCCCACAGAGCACCATTAAATCCATTATAAAATTTTTTAAAGAATATGGCACCACAGACCAGGCAAGGAGGGCATTAAATCAGAGAGACAAAAAAAGAGACCAAAGATAACCCTGAAGGAGCTGCAAAGCTCCACAGCGGAGATTAGAGTATCTGTCCATAGGACCACTTTAAGCTGTACACTCCACAGAGCTGGGCTTTATGGAAGTGGCCAGAAAAAAAGCCATTCCTTAAAAGAAAAAAAATAAGCAAACACATTTGGTGTTCGCTTAACTTCAATTATTAAACATGCATCAATATACAAGCTCTGCTTCTTGGCAATATCACAGCGTTGTCAGATTTCAAAAAGGCTTTACGGCGAAAGCACTACATTTGATTGTTTGAGGGTAGCACCTTCAATATTTTTTCCAGTACCATAAATTCATAAGCCATCACGGTTCACACAAAACACATTTCACAGCGAAAAACAAATCAATTACCTTTTGAAGAACTTCTGCTGAGGGCTTCCCAAGTGTCCAACGAAGACAATCCATGGTTCTTTTGTTAGAAAAAGTAATGTATTATATCCATAAATCTCCGTTTGGTTGGTGTGTTATAATGAGTTTATACAGCCTCCACTCGTCCATTGAAACATGAAGAGAACTCGTTCAACTTATACCTATAAACTTGTCTAAGAACAATCAAACATAATTGTAAATGTATCCTTAGGAACACTTTTATGTATATATAGTATAATATTTCAACCGGAATATAAACTAACAAAAGAACCATGGATTGTCTTCGTTGGACACTTNTGGCTATGGGAAAAGTATGTGAGGTGATACCCTCAAACAATCAAATGTTGTGCTTTCGCCGTAAAGCCTTTTTGAAATCTGACAACGCTGTGATATTGCCAAGAAACAGAGCTTTTGATGAGTATGGAACACTTGTATATTGGTGGATGTTTAATAATTCAACTTTTGGATTTTGAATTTGGCGCCTCACATTTCACCGGGTAGTGTCGGGAGTGGGGCGCTAGCGTCCCAGCAATCCCCAAGAGGCTACGAAAGGAAAAAACCACAGAGCGCGCCAGCCGGGAACGCGCATTTTCTTCTATTGACATCTGTGTGGCCACTTCCTTATTCGTCTTCTTCTACAATCTAAAAGCAGCTAAAAAGAATCAAAACACTTTCTCGAGACTGTTGACATCCAGAGGAAGCAATAGGTACTGCATTCATATGCCCTTATATGGGCATTTTCATAAGGGAGGGGTTCCAAATGAGGCAATGTGTCAAAATCACTTTTTCCAGGACAGAAATTCCTCGGGTTTTGCCTGCCATATCCGTTCTGTTATACTCACAAATGTTAACACTTTTAGAAACTTCAGAGTGTTTCCTATCCAATGGTACTACATATGTGCATATCCTATTTTCTGGGCCTGAATGGGAGGCATTTTACTTTGGGCACGCCAGGCTCTCCAAAACCGTCACCTCGTGTGCTGCTCCCAAAGAAGTTAAAGGCATGTGGGAGACTCCCCAAACGTACGGAAGAAGGCACTCTGGTCAGATGAGACTAATATTGAGCTTTTTGGCCATCAAGGAAAATGTCTGGCACAAACCCAACACCTCTCTTAACAAAGAGCTGCAGTTAGTTTCAGAATGGGTGGCAAGGAATAAGTTATTCCTAAATATTTCAAAAAGCATTGTATTTGGGACGAATCATTCACTAAACCCTGAACCTCAACTAAATCTGGTAATAAATAATGTGGAATTTGAGCAAGTTGAGGTGATTAAACTCCTTGGAGTAACCCTGGATTGTAAACTGTCATGGTCAAAACATATTGATTCAAAAGTAGCTAAGATGGGGAGAAGTCTGTCCACAATAAAGCACTGCTCTACCTTCTTAACAGCATCATCAACAAGGCAGGTCCTACAGGCTCTAGTTTTGTCGCCCCTTGACTACTGTTCAGTCGTGTGGTCAGGTGCCACAAAGAGGGACTTAGGAAAATTGCAGTTGGCTCAGAACGGGGCAGCATGGCTGGCCCTTGGATGTACACAGAGAGCAAACATTATTAATATGCATGTCGATCTCTCCTGGCTCAAAGTGGCAGAGAGATTGGCTTTATCACTACTGTTTAAACGACACAGCTCAGACACCCATGCATACCCCACAAGACATGCCACCAAAGGTCTCTTCACAGTCCCCAAGTCCAGAACAGACTATGGGAGGTGCACAGTACCACATAGAGCCATGACTACATGTAACTCTATTCCACATCAGGTAACAGATGTAAGCAGTAGAATCAGATACAAAAAACAGATAAAAATACACTTTATGGAACAGCGGGAACTGTGAAAAAACACAAACATAGGCACAGACACATGCATATACACACACATGATAACATACGCACTATACACACACATACACATGGATATTGTGTTATAGATATGTGGTAGTGGAGTAGTGGCCAGAGGGCACACACTTAGTGTGTTGTGAAATCTGTTATTATTGTATTGTAATGTTTTTTTAAATTGTATAACTGCCTTAATTTTGCCAGACCACTGGAAGAGTAGCTGCTGGGGGGATCCATCATAAATACAAATGCATTATTATAATTATCCACTTCATCATTTGAGTTTAGAATTTTTTTCTCAACAAAAAAGTTTGATGCGAACTGGGCTCGAAATGGAGATTAAAAAACACTATCAATTATTAGTCAATCGCTTTAGCAGTATGTGGCACCTAGAAGTGATAATGTTAGCTATAGCCTACATAACTGCTATTTGAAAAATCCATAAGGCTCTTCGATTTTTATAACGATGTACAACAAACTTTCTTGTGAGGACCTAATTCATGTTTTTAAAAAAAAAAGCACAGGGGGGTGTTTGAAACAGATACAGACATTTTAAATATGCAAACATTTTAAAATGGTGTCTGTTAGTAGTAGCTATTCGTACAGTCAAGGATTCATCAGTGCAATATTTCACATCACATTTTGTTACAGACCAACAGATCAAGTAAACCTTGAATTTCTAGATTTAAAATATCCTTCTAGTGGCTAAGGTTGACCTATTTCTTGAAAATCTAAGATCTTTGATGGGCTGGAAGCAGAAGTTGTGCCAGGATGTAATCACTGCCACCTGGTGAAGTTAGCATAGAGCTAACTTGCACCGTACCATGTTATCCTCTTAGGGATAAACGGCGCGCTAGCGGGCCGCTCCCGACACTACCCGGTGAAATGTAAGGCGCCAAATTCAAAATCCAAAAGTTGAATTATTAAACATTCATCAATATACAAGTGTTGCATAGTCATCAAAAGCTCTGATTCTTGGCAATATCACAGCGTTGTCAGATTTAAAAAAGGCTTTACGGCGAAAGCATAACATTTGATTGTTTGAGGATAGCACCTCTAATATTTATGCATTAGCATAAATTCATATCCAGCGCGGGTCACACAAAACCCATATAAGAGCTAAAATAAATCACTTACCTTTCGAAGAACTTCTGCTTCAGGGCATCCCAAGTGTCCAACGAAGACATCCAATGGTTCTTTTGTTAGAAAAAGTAATTTATTATATCCATAAATCTCAGTTTGGTTGGCGCGTTATGTTCAGAAAATCCACCGTCGAGTCACCCGTTGTACAGTGAAGTGAAAGCGTTCAAATATACCTATCAACTTTGCCCAAACAAATCAAACATCATTTATAAAGCATCCTTAGGTATCATTTTATGATAATTAGTGATAATATTTCACTCGGATGATATCATAAACGATATAAAAGAAAAATAATGTGGAGCGCGCTCACAATCTCGTGCCCGGGAAACGTTGTTGACATCTGTGGTCCCTTGACTATTTCCTCTTCCTTTCAGTTCTGCTCAGTGCTAAAGCCTCCAAACACTGTATAAAGACTGTTGACATCTAGTGGAAGCCATAGGTACTGCAACCTAGGAGCTATTATACATGGATTTCAGTAGCAAGTCTATGGAAAAGAGGAAATGTCACAACAACAAAACAATTCTGAACAGACGTTCCTCGGGTTTTCGCCCGCTATATCAGTTCTGTTATACACAGACATTATTTTAACGGTTTTAGAAACTTGAGTGTTTCCTATCCAATAGTACTAATTATGTGCATATCCTAGTTTCTGGGTGGCAGGTATTTTATTTTGGGCACGCCAGACTCTCCAAAACAGACACCTCGGCTGCCGCTCCCTAAATAGTTATCTGATGGGACCAGCTACAATTTAACGTTTGGTCACATGCAAGTAAATCAACTATATTAATTGGGTGATACGCATTTTCAGGGTGAGAACCTGCAAGTAAGGCCCCACTGTTTTTGTACACCCTTTGTTTGATGATCATAGTGAACAACAACTTACTACACTAGCGGAGGATTGGAGTCTACAATAGTTCTACCTGTGCTTACCAACCCATGTGTTTACTAATTCCAAAAATGTGTGTGTGTGTGTGTGTGTGTGTATGTGTGCGTGCTAATAATGCCTTCGTATGTGTGTGTGTGTGTGTGCGGATGTGTGTGCGTGCATGTGGGCACGTGTGTGTCTGCCCTCAGGTCAAGGTGACTAAGAAGTTGAATGGGCAGGAGAAACAGATTCGCAAGATGGGCAAAGGGGAGCATTTCGGGGAATTGGCCCTGATACGGTAACCATGGATACATTAGTAGCTAAGGCTATAAATAGACTTCATGTTGTTCATTAATGACCCTGGTGTGCGGTAGCTATAAGTTAATGTGGCTGCTCTTAAATGTGAATCTGTATGTAACCTACAGTGAAATCCTGAGGACTGCAACATGTACTGCTGTTGGCCCTGTGACCTGCTTCTCCATCGATAAGGAGTGAGTCTGAACAAGTAATATTAGATTTCTTAATCGATTGGTTTATGGATTGATTGAATGACTAATGGTCTGTTATGTTCCACTTCTAGGGTGTTTGAGGAGACGATCCCCATTGAACACCTGGAGCTCCATGATGAGTGAGTACAAAGACACTCTAGCCCCTTTAGCAGTACTCCTCCTAGTTCTATCTTCACCACTTTAGTCTAGTCAAGCTGTGTAACTGTTGTCTGTTCCACCATAAGCTCTACGGTTTTGGAGGAGCCAGATGCTCCAGAGAAGACCAGTCCTAGTTCCTCTCTGAGACTGAAGGACCTGATCCCTGTACTGTACCAGGAGGGGCGTTACCAGGGAGAACCTGTCACTCTCGGAGTGGGAGGGTTTGGTCGCGTTGAACTGGTATGTGTGTGAGTTGTGTTGTAGTTGTGTTTAGCTATTTACAGGGATAGTTAGAGGCTGAAGCCAACTGATTAAGTATTTAATATTTATTAGGATCCCCAATTTGCTGCTACCGATGCAGTGGCTACTCTTCCTGGGGTCCAAACAGGCAACAACACATCATTATATACATAAATATCAATACATAGCACTACACTTACATTACAATGTCGCCATTCACCAGACGCTCACATCCAGAGCGACCCACATCTAGTTCATTCATCTTAAGATAGTCAATACATAATACAATACAACATGTATACAAATGTCTGTGTCTCTTCACAGTCCCCGTCGTGCCGTAAGGTGTTCTTTTATCTGGTTTTTGAATCTGGTTTTATTGCTAGCATGAGTTACCTGGGGTGTTCCATTTAGTCAACGCTCTATTTAATAATGTGTTTCCCAGCCTCTATTCTGGACCTGGGCCTTGCATGTCGTGTGTGATATCAATGAGTGTCCAAGCTGTGTGCCAATTCCTTGAACAGACAGTTCGGTATCGTCAACACATCTATAAGCGGTCATGCAGTACAATACGTTTTGTAGGTGATTCTTATGTTGATGATGTAAAGAATATTTGGTGGTCTGCACCCAATAAGAAAATGGGTAAATTCACGTGGATTGATGAGGAATTTAACAATTTTATGGTTGAGGGGGATGAGGCAAAAGGTATGGCAAATATATCTGGCAGCACAACAGATTAGAAAACTTACTGCAAATTGAGAAATCATGTGAATAAAAAGAAGAATAAACTATAATATTAAAACAAAGATAAATTATATAAAGAATGATAGTAAAAAGCTTTGGAGGACCTTAAATAACATTTTGGTCAAAAAAGGCAAGCGTAGTTCCATCATTCATTGAATCAGATGGCTTGTTCATCACAAAACCCACTGGTATTGCTGATTGGAACAGATGTTTTCATTGGCAAGATTAATTTAGGCATGACATGCCAGCAACAAACGCTGACACTACACATAAAAGTATATCTGACCAAATTATGAAAGTCAATTATGTCAGACCCTGTCACGTCCAGGCCTGAGAAGACAGGCTGGTGTGTTTAGTTTTGTTTTTAGTGTAGGGGTTTTTATGTTCTAGGTGATATATTTCTATGTTGGGGTAATGGTTCCCAATTAGAGGCAGCTGTGTGTCGTTGTCTCTAATTGGGAACCATATATATGTTTGGGGTTTTCTATTAGGTTTTGTGGATTATTGTTTATGCATAGCTAAAGTGTTTTGTCTATGTTATATGTTGCGATCTTCGTTTTCGTTCGTTTTGTTGTTTTGTCCCAGTTACGTTGCATAAATAAAGCATGTATACTGGATACCTCGCTGCGCCTTGGTCTGTCCCTCACGGAGATTGTGACAGAATAACCCACCATAAGAAGACCAAGCAGCGAGAGACCCGGGAGTTCAGGACTTGGGAGGAGGAACTATTTAATGGTGGTGCTTGGACCCAGCCTGGAGAGTATCGCCGTCCTAGAGAGGAACTGGAAGCAGCGGCGGCGGAGCGGCGCAGGTACGAGGATCTATATGGAGCATGGGATCCGGATAGAGGAGAGTTTGTTAGACCTCGCCTGGCTAGGAAGCCCGAAAGGCAGCCCCCAAAAACTTTTTTGGGGGGGCACACGGGGAGTTTGGCCGATTCAGGGTGGACTCCTGAGCCAACTCCTCGTGCTCTCTGGAGGGAGCGTCGGAGGGAGCGTCGCACTGGTAAGACACCGTGCTATGCAGTTTTGCGCACGGTGTCTCCAGTGCGCGTTCACAGCCCGGTGAGAGAGATTCCAGCGCCACTCATCAGTCAGGGGAGGGTGAGTGTGCAGCCTGGAAGAGTGGTGCCGGCTCAGCGCTCCTGGTCTCCAGTGCGCCTCCTTGAACCAGGATATCCTGCACCGGTTCTGCGTGCAGTGTCTCCGGTGCGTGTCCAGAGCCTGGTGCGTGAGATTCCAGCTCCACTCATCTGCCAGGGGAGGGTGAGTGTGCTACCTGGTAGAGTGGTGCCGGCTCTGCGTGCTAGGTCTCCAGTACACCTTCTGGGACCGAGATATCCTGCACCGGTTCTGCGTGTGGGGTCTCCGGTTC
>QNTS01000267.1:1238633-1278153 GCA_003317085.1 Hucho hucho
CGTAATGAGCCCAGTACGGCCGGTTCCTGCTCCCCGCACCAGAGGGCCAGTGCGCGTCCCATGTCCGGGACCTCCAGAGAAGGTCCCCTGTCTGGGACCTCCAGAGAAGGTCCCCTGTCCGGGTCCTCCAGAGAAGGTCCCCTGTCCGGGTCCTCCAGAGAAGGTCCCCAGTCCGGGACCGCCAGAGAGGGTCCCCAGTCCGAGACCGCCAGAGAGGGTCCCCAGTCCGGGACTGCCAGAGAGGGTCCCCAGTCCGGCTAATAGCCCAGGGCCTCCGGTGCGGGACATCAAGCCAGCAAGGTCGGCACCGGAGCCGCCACCTGGAACTAAAAGACCCACCCGAAGACCCCCCCCATGGACTTGTGGCGCGGTCGGAGTCTGCGACTTTGGGGGGGGGTACTGTCACGTCCAGGCCTGAGAAGACAGGCTGGTGTGTTTAGTTTTGTTTTTGGTGTAGGGGTTTTTATGTTCTAGGTGATATATTTCTATGTTGGGGTAATGGTTCCCAATTAGAGGCAGCTGTGTGTCGTTGTCTCTAATTGGGAACCATATATATGTTTGGGGTTTTCTATTAGGTTTTGTGGGTTATTGTTTATGCATAGCTAAAGTGTTTTGTCTATGTTATATGTTGCGATCTTAGTTTTCGTTCGTTTTGTTGTTTTGTCCCAGTTACGTTGCATAAATAAAGCATGTATACTGGATACCTCGCTGCGCCTTGGTCTGTCCCTCACGGAGATCGTGACAGACCCCACTGGGGTCTGACAACTTGGATGGAAAATTACAGAGGATAATAGGGACGATATTCAGAAAGTATTCACACCTTTTTCCCACATTTTATACCCTGAATTTAAAATGGATTAAATATAGATTTGTCACTGGCCTACACACAATGCCCCATAATGTCCAAGTGGAATTATGTTTTTAGAAATTTTTAGTAAGTACTAAAAAATGAAAAGCTGAAATGTCTTGATTCAATAAGTATTCATCCTCTTTGTCATGGCAAGCCTAACTAAGTTCAAGAGTAAAAATTTGCTTAGCAATTCACATAAGTTGCATAGACTCACTCTGTGTGCATTAATAGTGTTTAATGTGATTTTTGAATGACTACCTCATTTCTGTACCCCACACATACAATTATATGTAAGGTACCTCAGTCGAGCAGTGAATTTCAAAAACAGATTCAACCACAAAGACCAGGGAGGTTTACCAATGCCTCGCAAAGAAGGGCACCTATTGGTAGATGGGTAAAAATAAAAAAGCAGACGTTGAATTTTTTTTTAATTTTGAGAATACATTCACATTTTTTAAATTTTTTGATTTCAACTTTATTTAACCAGGTAGGCCAGTTGAGAACAAGTTCTCATTTACAACTGCGACCTGACCAAGATAAAGCAAAGCAGTGCGACAAGAACAACACAGAGTTACACATGGGATAAACAAACGTACAGTCAATAACACAGTAGAAAATCTGTATACAGTGTGTGCAAATGAAGTAAGGAGCAACGGCAATAAATAGGCCATAGTGGCGAAGTAATTACAATTTAGCAATTAACACTGGAGTGATAGATGTGCAGATGAGAATGTGCAAGTAGAAATACTGGTGTGCAATAGAGCAGAAAAAAACAAAACAAATATGGGGATGAGGTAGGTAGTTGGTTGGATGGGCTATTTACAGATGGGCTGTGTACAGCTGCAGCGATCGGTAAGCTGCTCTGGCAGCCGATGCTTGAAGTTAGTGAGGGAGATATGTCTCCAACTTCAGTGATTTTTGCAATTCGTTCCAGTCATTGGCAGCAGAGAAATGGAAGGAAAGGCAGCCAAAGGAGGTGTTGGCTTTGGGGATGACCAGTGAAATATACCTGCTGGAGCATGTGCTACAGGTGGGTATTGCTATGGTGACCAGTGAGCGGAGATAAGGCGGAGCTTTACCTAGCAAAGACTTATAGATGAATATCCCTTTGAGCATGGTGAAGTAATTAATTACACTTCAATTGTTCCGTGTACGCCGGGAGTCAGGAAGCAGGTGCAGAAAGTGAGTTCACTAATGATAAATGCAGATAAACAAAACATGACAAGCGTACAGACCGTGAATCAAACAAACTAATACTGCCTGAAGACTGAGGCTACTGAGGGCTAAATAAAGGAGACGTAATCAAGGTGATGATGAAGTCCAGGTGTGCGTATTGATGGGCAGCAGGTGTGCGTAATGATTGGGAGCAGGTGTGCGTAGTAATTGTTGCCAGGGCCGGTGGTTAGTAGACGATGTGCGCTGGAGAGGGGGAGCAGGAGTGGGAGCGGGAGTAGGCGGGACATCAACACACCCAGTCAATACAGAGATGCAGGAGTCCTTGCTAACTCAGAGGAAGGAAAACGCTCAGGGATTTCACCATGAGGCCAGTGGTGACTTTAAAACAGTTACAGAGTTGAATGGCTGTTACTCCACAATACTAACCTAATTGACAGAGTGAAAAGAAGAAAGCCTGTACAGAATAAAAATATTCAATGAAATCCACCCTGTTTGCAACAAGGCACTAAAGTAATGATGCAAATAAAATGTGGCAAAGCAATTCACTTTTTGTCCTGAATACAAAGTCTTACGTATAGGGCAAATCCAATACAACACATTACTGAGTACCACTCTCTATTTTACAAGCATATTGATGGCTGCATCATGTTATGGGTATGCTAGTTATCGTTAAGGACTGAGGAGTTTTTGACAATAAAAAATAAACAGAATGGAGCTAAGCACAGGCAAAATCATAGGGGAAAATCTGGTTCAGTCTGCTTTCCACCAGACACTGGGAGATTAATAAAACTTTCAGCAAGACAATGACCTAAAACACAAGGCCAAATCTATACTGTATTTGCTCTGTTACAGTTCTGACTTAAATCTGCTTGGAAATGGTTGTCTAGCAATGATCAACAACCACTTTGACAGAGCTTCAATCATTTTGAAAAGAATAATGGGCAAAGATTGTACAATACAGGTGTGCAAATCTAACCCAGAAAGACTAACCCAGAAAGACTCACAGCTGCTATTGTTGCCAAATGTGATTCTAACATGTATTCACTCAGGGTTGTGAAAACTTTCAGTACCAGTCAAAAGTTTGGACACACTTACTCATTCCAGTTTTTTTTTTTTTTTAAATAGTGAAGACATCGAAACTATGAAATAACACATATGGAATCATGTAGTAACCAAAAATGTGTTAAACAAATCAAAATATATTTTATATTTGAGATTCTTCAAAGTAGCCACCCTTTGCCTTGATGACAGCTTTGCACACTCTTCGCATTCTCTCAACCAGCTTCATGAGGAATGCTTTTTCAAAAGTCTTGAGCACTTGTTGGCTGCTTTTCCTTCACTCTGCGGTCAAAATCATCGCAAACCATCTCAATTTGGTTGAGGTTAGGGCTGTTGCGGTGACCATATTACCGCCACATCGGCGGTCACGAGTCATGAAGGCAGTCAAATTCCACATGAAGGTTTAGTCATGGTAATTAGGCTTCTCCAAGCTGTGATTCTGCTGCCGGTCATTAGTAGCCTACAAAACAAACTAACTGCCTGGTACTCAGCACTCTATTGTCCCTCTAATCACTCTGACATCAATGTAAATGTATTCGAAAATCCAATCAAACACTTCATGAGAGCGCATGAGCTCATGTTGCGCAACATTTCTATTGGCTATGCAGAGTGATCAATTGTTTACAGATAGATTATTTCACTTATACTTCACAGCATCACAATTCCAGTGGGTCAAACGTTTACATACACTAAGTTGACTGTGCCTTTAAACAGCTTGGAAAATTCCAGAAAATGATGTCACGGCTTTAGAAGCTTCTGATAGGCTAATTGACATAATTTGGAGTCAATTGGAGGTGTACCTGTAGATGTATTTCAAGGCCTACCTTCAAACTCAGTGCCTCTTTGCTTGACATCATGGGAAAATCTAAAGAAATCAGCCAAGACCTCAGAAAAAAATATGTAGACCTCCACAAGTCTGGTTCATCCTTGGAAACAATTTCCAAATGCCTAAAGGTATCTGTACAAACAATAGTGCGCAACTATAAACGCCATGGGACCACGCAGCCATCATACCGCTTAGGAAGGAGACGCGTTCTGTCTCCTAGAGATGAACATACTTTGGTGCGAAAAGTGCAAATCAATCCCAGAACAACAGCAAAGGACCTTGTGAAGATGCTGGAGGAAACAGGCTCAAAAGTATCTATATCCACAGTAAAACGAGTCCTATATCGAAATAACCTGAAAGGCCGCTCAGCAAGGAAGAAGCCACTGCTCCAAAACCACCATAAAAAAAGCCCAACTACGGTTTGCAACTGCACATGGGGACAAAGATCGTACTTTTTGGAGATATGTCCTCTGGTCTGATTAAACAAAAATAGAACAGTTTGGCCATAATTACCGTTCTTATGTTTGGAGAAAAAAGGGGGAGGCTTGCAAGCCGAAGAACACCATCCCAAACGTGAAGCATGGGGGTGGCAGCATCACGTTTTGGGGGTGCTTTGCTGCAGGAGGGACTGGTGCACTTCACAAAATATATGGCATCAAAATGATGTGGCTATATTGAAGCAACATCTCAAGACATCAGTCAGGAAGTTAAAGCTTGGTCGCAAATGGTCTTCCAACTGGACAATACTTCCAAAGTTGTGACAAAATGGCTTAAGGACAACAAAGTCAAGGTATTTTAGTGGCCATCACAAAGCCCTAACCTTAATCCGGTAGAAAATGTGTTGGAAGAACTGAAAAAGCGTGTGCAAGGCATACAAACCTGACTCAGTTACACCAGCTCTGTCAGGAGGAATGGAAGAAAATTCACAAAACCTATTGTGGGAAGCTTGTGGTAAGCTAACCGAAACGTTTGACCCAAGCTAAACAATTTAAAGGCAATGCTACCAAATACTAATTGAGTGTATGTAAACTTCTGACCTACTGGGAATGTGATGAAAGAAATAAAAGCTGAAAGAAATAATTCTCTCTACTATTATTCTGACATTTCACATTCTTCAAATAAAGTGGTGATCCTAAGTAACATAAGACAGGGAATTTTTACTAGGATTAAATGTCAGGAATTGTGAAAAACTGAGTTTAAATGTATTTGGCTAAGGTGTATGTAAACTTTCGACTTCAGCTGTATATATACTGAGATCATGTGACACTTAGATTGCACACAGGTGGACTTTATTTAACATATTATGTGACTTCTGAAGGTAATTGGTTGCACAAAATCTTATTTAGGGGCTTCATAGCAAAGGGGGTGAATAGATATGCACACACCACTTTTCAGTTTAAAATCTTTTGAAACAAGTAATTTTTTTCTTTTCAATTCACCAATTTGGAATATTTTGTGTATGTCCATTACATGAACTCCATGTAAAAATCTATTTAAATTAGAGGTTGTAATGCAACAAAATAGAAAAACACCAAGTGGGATGAATAATTTTGCAAGGCACTGTATATTACATGGATTTATTAGACTTTTATACCCCTCTGCGCTAGGTGGGACGGTCACGTCCCACATCTACAACATCCGGTGAAATTGCAGAGCGCCAAATTCAAATTACAAAAATCTCAATTCAAACATTCATGAATATCCAAGTATTGCACACTCTTCAATTGCTTAGAATCTTGGCAATCTCACAGCGTTGTCAGATTTCAAAAAGTCTTTACGGCGAAAGCATAACATTTGATTGTCTGAGGACAGAGCCCCGTGTACTTCCTGCATTAGCATAAAAACAACCAGCACGGGTGTCACAAAAGTCATAAAAAGAGATAAAATAAATCGCTTACCTTTTGAAGATCTTCTTCTGATGGCAATCCGAGGTGTCCAAGCAAAACAATCAATGTTCCTTTTGTTAGAAAAAGTCCCTCTTTATATCCATAAAGCTCCGTTTGGTTGGCGAGTCCTGTTCAGAAAATCCACTGTCCACTCGTCCATTGTTCAAGACATATAGAGCGTTCAAAATATACCTATAAACTTTGTCCAAACAAATCAAACAACGTTTGTAATCGATCCTTAGGTACACTTATGTATATTAACTATAATATTTCACACGGATAAGCGATAGAAAAGGAAAAAACCGAGGTGCTTACTCACGGTCCCGCGAGCCAAACCCAAAAGGTACTTCCTCACTCCACTTGGATACACTTCTCCTACTCCCTTATTTTTTAAGGAAAACACATGAAACCTTGTCTAAAGACCGTTGACATCTAGTGGAAGCCATAGGTACTGCAACCTGGGAGCTGGATTTAAGCATTTCCAATAGCAACTCAATGGAAAATGAGCCAGCTCACAGAATCACATTTTCTCGGATGAATTTCCCTTGGGTTTTCGCCTGCCATATCAGTTCTGTTATACCCACAGACATCATTGTAACAGTTTTAGAAACTTCAGAGGGTTTTATATCCAATACTACTAATTATGTGCATTTCCTAGCTTCTGGGCCTGAGTAACAGGCAGTTTACTTTGGGCATGTTTTTCATCCGAACTTCAAATACTGCCCCCTAGCTCAAACAGGTTAAAATGGCTTGTAGGCTATGTATGGAAGCCAGGAGATGCTAAATGTGTTGATGTTAATAACCGATCAATTATCCTGAGACCGACAGTTATTTGCTTGACAATGACCGGCTGACAAAATGTTGAACTCCACAGCCCTAGTTGAGGTCGGGTGATTGTGGAGGCCAGGTCATCTGATGCAGCACTCCGTCACTCTCCTTGGTCAAATAGCTCTTGAATAATAATTGATAGGCGCAAATCAGATGGGATGGCGTATCCCTGCAGAATGCTGTGGTAGCCATGCTGGTTAAATGTGCCTTGAATTCTAAATAAATCACTGACATTGTCACCAGCAAAACACCCCTACACCATGACACCTCCTCCTCCATGCTTCACGGTGGGAAACACATATATAAAAAATATTTTGATTTGTTTAACACTTTTTTGGTTGCTACATGATTCCATATGTGTTATTTCATAGTTTGGATGCATTCACTATTATTCTACAATGTAGAACATAGTAAAAATTAAGAAAACCCTTGAATGAGTAGGTGTGTGTTTTGGAAGAATGTGTTTTAATTTTTATGATTCTATGATTGATCTAATGTTTTTTTGATTGTGTGATGTTTTTTTGCTTCCTTGTATTTTGTATGTAACTAGGCCTGTGTTTTTTTTACTTTCCTTAGGTCGTTACAGCAAATTGTGAATTGATTGCCCCCCATTTATCTTCAGAGTTCGTACTGTTAGGTGACCTAAACTGGGATATGCGTAACACCCCAGCCGTCCTACAATCTAAGCTAGATGCCCTCAATCTCACACAAATTATCAAGGAACCTACCAGGTACATCCCCAAATCCGTAAACACGGGCACCCTCAAAGATATCATCCTGACCAACCTGCCCTCTAAATACACCTCTGCTGTCTTCAACCAGAATCTCAGCGATCACTGCCTCATTGCCTGCGTCCGTAATGGGTCCGCGGTCAAACGACCACCCCTCATCACTGTCAAACGCTCCCTAAAACACTTCAGCGAGCAGGCCTTTCTAATCGACCTGGCCCAGGTATCCTGGAAGGACATTGACCTCATCAGTAGAGGATGCCTGGTTATTCTTTAAAAGTGCTTTCCTCACCATCTTAAATAAATATGCCCATTCAAAAAATGTAGAACGAAGAACAGCTATATCCCTTGGTTCACTCCAGACTTGAGTGCCCTTGACCAGCAGAAAAACATCCTGTGGCGTACTGCATTAGCATCGAGTAGCCCCTACAATATGCAACTTTTCAGGGATGTTAGGAACCAATATACACAGTCAGTTAGGAAAGCAAAGGCTAGCTTTTTCAAACAAAAATGTGCATCCTGTAGCACAAAAGTCCATGGAGAATAAGTGCACCTCCACCCAAATCCACGATAATCGAGAATTTCAACAAGCGTTTTTCTATGGCTGGACATGCTTTCCATGTGGCTACCCCTACCCCGGCCAACAGCTCTGCACCCCCCGCAGCAACTTGCCCAAGCCCCCCCCACTTCTCCTTTACCCAAATCCAGATAGCTGATGTTCTGAAAGAGCTGCAAAATCTGGACCCCTACAAATCAGCTGGGCTAGAAAATCTGGACCCTCTCTTTCTAAAATTATCCTCCGCTATTGTTGCAACCCTTATTACTAGCCTGTTCAACCTCTCTTTTGTATCGTCTGAGATCCCTAAAGATTGGAAAGCTGCTGCGGTCATCCCCTTCTTCAAAGGGGGAGGCACTCTAGACCCAAACTCTTATAGACCTACATCCATCCTGCCCTGTCTTTCGAAAGCCAAGTTAACAAACAGATCACCGACCATTTCGAATCCCACTGTACCTTTTCCGCTGTGCAATCTGGTTTTCGAGCTGGTCATGGGTGCACCTCAGCCACGCCCATGGTCCAAAACGATATCATAACATCCATCAATAAAAGACAGTACTGTGCAGCCGTCTTCATCAACCTGGCCAAGGCTTTCGACTCTGTCAATCACCACATTCTTATCAGCCGACTCAACAGCCTTGGTTTCTCAAATGACTGCCTCTCCTGGTTCACCAACTACTTCTCAGATAGAGTTCAGTGTGTCAAATCGGAGGGCCTGTTGTCCGGACCTCTGGCAGTCTCTTAGGGGGTGCCACAGGGTTCAGTTTTCGGGCCGACTCTTTTCTCTGTATATAACAATGATGTCTCTCTTGCTGCTGGTGATTCTCTGATCCACCTCTACGCACACGACACCATTCTGTATACTTCTGGCCCTTCTTTGGACACTGTGTTAACACTGGAGTGATAGATGTGCAGATGATTATGAGCAAGTAGAGATACTGGGTTTGCAAAAGAGAAAAAAGAAATAACAATATGGGGATGAGGTAGTTGGGTGGGCTATTTGCAGATGGGCTGTGTACAGGTGCAGTGATCGGTAAGCTGCTCTGACAGCTGATGCTTAAAGTTAGTGAAGGAGATATAAGTCTCCAGCATCAGTGATTTTTGCAATTTGTTCCAGTCATTGGCAGCAGAGAACTGGAAGGAAAGGTGGCCAAAAGAGGAGTTGGCTTTGGGGATGACCAGTGAAATATACCTACTGGAGTGCGTGCTATGGGTGGGTGTTGTTATGGTGACCAGTGAGCTGAGATAAGGAGGGCTTTACCTAGCAAAGACTTATAGTTGATCTGGAGCCAGTGGGTTTGGCGACGAATATGAAGCAAGGGCCAGCCAACGAGAGCATACAGGTCGCAGTGGTGGGTAGTATATGGGGCTTTGGTGACAAAATGGATGTCCCTGTGATAGATTACATCTAATTTGCTGATTAGAGTGTTGGAGGCTATTTTGTAAATGACATCGTCGAAGTCAAGGATCGGTAGGATAGTCAGTTTTACGAGGGTATGTTTAGCAGCATGAGTAAAGGAGGCTTTGTTGCGAAATAGGAAGCCAATTCTAGATCTAATATTGGATTGGAGATGCTTAATGTGAGTCTGGAAGGAGAGTTTACAGTCTAACCAGACACCTAGGTATTTGTTATTCTGAGTCAGAACCGTCCAGAGTAGTGATGCTAGTCGGGCGGGCAGGTGCGGGCAGCGATCGGTTGAAGAGCATGCATTTAGTTTTACTTGCATTTAAGAGCAGTTGGAGGCCACGGAAGGAGTGTTGTATGGCATTGAAGCTCGTCTGGAGGTTTGTTAATGCTAAATTGTAATTATTTCGCCAATATGGCCTATTTACTGCCTTATCGCCCTAGTCTTACTGCATTTGCATACACTGCATATAGATTTTTCTGTTGTGTTATTGACTGTACATTTGTTTATCCCATGTGTATCTCTGTGTTGTTGTTTTTGTCGCACTGCTTTGCTTTATCTTGACCAGGTCGCAGTTGTAAATGAGAACTTGTTCTCAACTGGCCTACCTGGTTAAATGAAGTTGCAAAAAATTTTTTTTTTTTTTTGAATTAGAATGTATTCTCAGTCAACACACATGGTTAAATAAAAATTAAATAAACTATATTTTGGAATGGCGGATGTTGATTTTGGGAGGCTGCCATTACAGAAAAGGGAACAAACCACTTTTTCTGTTAGTTAACTTCAATGAACCACAATCCGCCAACAATGACAACGGTTGGCTACTATTTCAGTGATAGTTTGACGGTCAAATCTGTGTATTGGTGTGTGGCCAGCAACTTTTATAGCGATACAGCCCAGAATTATTCATGCCATTTAAAAAATAATAGCCTTCTAAGTCCTGCAAACCCAGCGCGAAGATATTGATCTGTTTTAAGCAATTGACCTTCTGTCATCATGTTTACTATAAACTTTTCACATCCTCAATCTGAGGTAAAAAGGATGTGTAATTCCCCCAATTTGATGAGGTCAGCTTTTGTAATGTAGTAACACAGTGTCCACATCATGGAAAGTAGCATAATATAAATTAATTATATATATATAATACAATATCTTAATTTAGGATGACCGTAAAAGAACTAACCTCATATTTTTCCAATAATAACATATATTTCTCACTAGTTTAACCATTAAAAGATTTTAAATAAATTCTTATGCACAATCTAGAAAGAGCTACGATAGTGACTGTGTACCAACCCATTCTGTGTAGAAACTTTTCTAGTTTTAGATCACAGTAACTACCAAACATGTCCCCTGTACCTCTCCTTTGAGAATGAAAAAAATATGTTTTCACTTAGTATATGTTCACTGTATACTTTCTGAAGGCACTGTAGCACCAGCCTATTGCTAGCTACTCATTATAATACTGACTGGAGCTCTATGTTAACCCTCCTGCTGTGTTCTGGTCGAATTGGACCGATTTACAAGTTCTCTCTGAAAAATGTAGTTCATTTAATCTGATTGTCATAAGGTTCCATGACTTTGTCCACACAGGGCATCTGAACACACAAAATACATTTTGATGATTTTCATTACATTTTGGGCGTTTTTATTTCACTTTTGTACACCTGTGGTGTTCCTGGTCAAAAATGACCGGTCATTAGAAATTAGTGGGTGAGATGATTATTAGTATATAAAATTGAGTTCAGGCACATGCGCATTCATCAAATGGACTCACTCCCCTTCTTGGCTTCCATGGCAACCCCCACGGGAACCTTTCCCCAATAGAATCTTTCCCCCACGGGAACCACACCTGTTGGCATTCTCACAAAGTTGTTACATTCTGGTCAAATAATGGGAATTTGTCCTGGTCTTCATCCCCACCTGAGAGGAGAGGTTGGCTGTCGGCTGAAAATGTTATAAGGATGACCCCAGGGCCAAGGAGATACGCCATATCCCGGGTTGGGATATCCTGCCACTATTTAAACATTTGAAAGGGTTTCAAAACAAATGTGTTAAACTTTGACACAAAGTAGTATGTGACAAATAGCACAATATGTTTCATCTGTGTATTTGTTATAGTCAAAAACAACTTGCATGAGCTCAGGTCAATGAGGCCTACAGGCCATAAATAGCAAATAGAAGTTCAAAACCTGTAATGTTCACAAGAATTTAAGTTGATGAAAAGATCTAACACAACATTAGATGATAATATATGTATTATTATGGATTTGTAATCAGCTATAATGGGGTGGTCATTTTGGACCGGGAACACAGAATTAATTAATAACATGAAACGAACACAACAGGAGGGTTAAGGGTGTCAGTTATTTGTTTTACTGAATCAGCTGGCATGTATACTGTTGATTCGTCAGCGTACATGGACACAGGCTTTATTCAAGGTCAGTATAAAGTCATAAGTAAACACAGAAAACAATAATGGTCCAAGCTGGCTGCCCTGCGGTACACTCCACTTTTTGCATTATAGATGCTTCCATTAAAGATCCTTACGTTTTTTCAGCAATATGGTATGATCCGTTGATCATAACATATTGCTGAAAAAACATATGGATCTTAAATGGAAGCAGCAAAGGCTGCACTGAAGTCTAATAAAATAGATCACACAATCTTCGTATTATCAACTGATGAAACCTTACTGTCCCCTTTAACGTGCTAGAAAGCTAAATTCAAAGTTAAATGTCTCTTTTTAGATCAAAAGTTTAACTGTTTTTTTTGTTGTTATTGTTGTTTTCCGCAGGTGACCACTCTCCATCATGGAAAGTACTTTGCCATGAAGCGGGTCAGTAAGAAACACATTGTTGCCAAGCGACAGGAGGAGCACGTCCTGTTTGAGAAGAGGATCCTCAAAGCCATCAAGAGTGACTTCATTGTCAGGTGATTGTGGGGTGCTAGGTGACCGCTGACCTCTAACCTTTAACATCCAAGCATCATTATTAAGCTCACACTTAAATCCTCTTTCTTCCCTTGTCAATCGATGGCTTTCAATGGTCACTTAAGTACCAAGAAAGATAAAGGAAAATCAGTAGACACTGCTGTAGCCCTCAAAGCTCCATGAGGACTGAGGAAACTGTACTAGCTTTAACCCTGTTTTCTCTCTCTCTTGATGTTCAGGCTCCATTCTGCCTTCAAAGACACTCGCTACATCTACATGATTATGGAGTTCTGTGTAGGAGGAGAGATCTGGACCAAGCTTAAAGAAGTGTGAGGAAACATGGCTGACTAAGGGCATTTTCACACATAGTTTTGAGCTATAGAAGTTATACTATTTGTTACATTGTGTTTTTTTTTATTTGGTTCCATTGGTTTCACATAGCCAAATGTCAAATGAACAAAAATGTCTAAACAAAACCACGTGTCCATGCAAGTAATTTGTTTATTGGACAAACATTCACATGTTTCTCCATTTATGATTATCATGAAGCATCACTTGTGTGTCCCAATCTTCATATTACTTTCACTTTGGTTTTCCAACAAATTGCGGGAGCTTTGGATGCACTCATAAATGCGTTGCTACTCACAGAATGTTTCAGAGATCTCAAGTTATGATGCTGCGTGCATTTCATAAAATGTTGGGAGTTCAACAACCAATAATAATGTGCGACTCTAGTTCTTTTCCTGTGTTTGGTCTGGACTGCGTTCTCACCAGCAGCGAACCATACCACGGTACGAATTGAATCGAACCGAGACCACCGTGTTTGAGTGAACCATGATGCATTGTTTAGTGCGCTCCCAAGAGCAGATAGAATGTTCACACGAGTCCAAACGAACTGAACTAAGGGGGTAAATGCACCATTTCATAGTTCTGAATGTCTTCTCATTCAGATAAACACAACTGAGGTTGTAGATTGTTCAAGACATTTAATTAAGATCGAAACTGTATTATCTGCATTGTCTCTGTTTTTCACAGTGGACGTTTTGATGAGCCCATTGCTGTATTCTGCACTGCCTGTGTAGTGGAGGCCTACGCCTACCTCCATAAGAAGGGCATCATGTACAGAGACCTCAAGCCTGAGAATCTGATGCTGGATGCCAAGGGCTACGTTAAACTGGTAGGTGCTACATTAGGTTTTCCCTCTTTCACTGCTTCAATCTCTTGAACTTTTTCTATCTTGTCACATGTTTCTGTGTGCTTTCAAATCGCCGCATCCAGAAGCAAATCTTGCTTGCATGTGAACTGGCCAGCTATGAACGTTAATGTATGTCACAAGAGACTATGTACTTGCGACGCCAAATAGTTTATGCATTCATAACTCTGTGTGTTGGTATGTGTGGGGGTTTGAATGTGTGTGTTTTTACACCTAGGTGGACTTTGGGTTTGCTAAGGAGTTAGTGCACGGTGATAAGACCTACTCATTCTGTGGTACTCCTGAATACATGGCCCCAGAAATCATCCAGAACCAGGGACACGACTTCGCTGCTGACTTCTGGTCCCTGGGTATCCTGGTCTATGAGCTTCTGGTGGGGAGGTACTGTACACATCTGCACAGAAAGATTTAAAGCAGCTAGATATTTCAGTAAACAGTTCTTCATTTCAGTAAAGTATTGTCTAAAATACTGTTTCACCCTCAGACTGTTTTACCTTTCAGCCCTCCATTCTCCAGTTCTGAGCCCGCAAAGATCTACCCTAAAATTTTGGACGGGGTGCTCAAGTTCCCCCCTTACATGGGCGAGGGGGCCAAGTCCCTCATCAGTAAACTGTGCAGGTGAGAGGTGGGCCACCCTGTGTTCTGTGGTGTTAGGTGCTGTTCTAACTGTCTCAGTTAATTGTAAGTGTTTTGATTGGTTGTTGATGTTGTGTTATGGCCCACAGGCCTCGACCGGGTCAGAGGCTGGGAAACACCAAGAATGGGATTAAAGATGTACGCCATCACAGGTAACAATGACGACCCCACCGTCCAGTGTGTATGACCCATTATTTGGTCTCTCTGAGGACTCTCACCCGCTCCCAATTTCCTGTGTTCCCCTCTAGATGGTTCAGCAGTATGAACTGGCACAAGCTGCGTGTGGGCCAGGTGGAGGCTCCTACAATCAGACTCATACGCAAGGTCAGTCTAGCCACAGCAGGTAACTTTAAAGGTATCCTTCGAAGGATTTATAAGTGGGTATGAATACTTTATGGGGACATTAGTTCATACAGTATATGGTCTATAATGGCTATTCCCAAAATGGGGTACGTGTACCCCCAGACATTTTCAAATAGTCAATTTAGATTTTTTTTTATCATCTGACTAGAGCCTGACTTTCACTGCCAAAAAAATGTTTTATTAAATCATCTATGTCAAATATGTAGCCTAGTCAAATAATTAACATCCAATCACATTAACCGTCACTCTCTCACGGGAATTCCAATAACAGTCCGTATGTAGCCAAACGTAGCTGATGCTCATTCCGGATAAATGGTTAAAAAAAAGTAAGGCCCGCCTCTATAGAGACACATACCAGCTCTACTGGTAGTACTGCTACTACCAGCAGTACTACACCTGCACCTGTCGAGTTGTTCTGCTTCCACGAGCACATCAAATGCTAGCATCAGTAATTCTACATTTGTTGCTAGCCCAGCTAGCATGGACACTGACAGTTGTGAACCTGATGCAGCCGAAGAGCTACTGCCCTCTTACCCGTGAAATCACCGAACAACAAACAGGGACATTGGACCATCGAAGAGGTGCAAATATGATGAGAACTACATTGATTTGGTGTTCACTTATATTGGGAGCAGTGTCTTTCCTCAGCCACAGTGTGTTATATGTGCAAAAGTGAGAATTAAGACGATGTTCGAGTAATAAGACATATATATAAAAGCAACAGATACCATTAATATGAAAGGGCTAGAAGCATCTTATATTTAAATGTTTTATATATTTTTATTTAGCCTTTATTTTACTAGGCAAGTCAGTTAACTTCTCAGGGAGCAGCTCCCGAGGTGACGGTTTTGGAGAGCCTGGCGTGCCCAAAGTAAAATGCCTCCCATTCAGGCCCAGAAAATAGGATATGCATATATTTAGTACCATTGGATAGGAAACACTCTGAATTTTCCAAAACTGTTAACCATTTGTCTGTGAGTGAAACAGAACGGATATGGCAAGCAAAACCCCGAGGAATTTCTGTCCTGGAAAAAGTGATTTTGACACATTGCTCATTTGGGAACCCCTCCCTCATGAAAATGACCATATAAGGGCATATGAATGCAGTACACGTCGCTTCCTTATGATGTCAACAGCCTCNATACATTACTTTTTCTAACAAAAGAACCATGGATTGTCTTCGTTGGACACTTAGGATGACCTCAGCAGAAGTTCTTCAACAGGTAATTGATTTGTTTTCGCTGTGAAATGTGTTATGTGTGTGCCACGCTGGCTAATGAATTCATGGCTATGAGAAAGTATGTGAGGTGCTGCCCTCAAACAATCAAATGTAGTGCTTTCGCCGTAAAGCCTTTTTGAAATCTGACAACGCTGTGATATTGCCAAGAAACATAGCTTTTGATGAGTATGAAACACTTGTATATTGGTGGATGTTTAATAATTCAACTTTGGGATTTTGAATTTGGCGCTTTACAATTTACCTGGTGGTGTCGGGAGTGGGCGCTAGCGACCCACCGCTCCCTGTGTAGTTAAGAACACATTCTTATTTACAATGACGGCCTACACCGGCCAAGGCTGGGCCAATTGTGCACCGCCCTATGGGACTCCCAATTACAGCCGGTTGTGATACAGGCTGTAACATAGCAGTCCACAACCACAAGAAAGGTTTTGATGCAGAGACGTATTAACACCACAGCGGACTGTTACCCCTACGGTTTCCCAAAGGCCGCCAGTCAACCCAAATTTATTTTCAACATCTGTTGACTTTTTAGTGAACACAATTTTCCTGCAACAGGTTTTCACACTTTATAAAGATCAAGTAACATTCATGTTACGGATTGAGTGGTAAGGGACAGTCAGAAATGTACTGGTGGGGGCGGGGACCAAAAATACAAATAACTGTAGCGACCCTGTGTTTATAAACGTGGATATTGACTTTGCCAATTCAGCATGCTTTTGTGGCACAGTCGATGCAATGGAAGTCGATGCCACCACATTTAACCATGGAAAGAGGTCTGGAAATAGTTATTCCCTCCGCAAGGCAATCAAACAAGCGAAATGCCAGTACAGGAACAAGGTGGAGTCGCAATTCAACTGCTCGGACACGAGACGTATGTGCAGGGTCTACAGGAAAAGAGAGAGAGAGAGAGAGAGAGAGAGAGACAGACAGACAGACAGAGAGACAGACAGACAGACAGAGAGACGGAGAGAGAGCGAGAGAGACAGAGAGAGACAGAGAGAGAGACTGAGAGACAGAGAGAGACTAAAATCACACAGTAGAAATGTAATGAAATATTCAAATCACATGGCTTTTGCGTTATTCAAATGGCATTTTCGCTTCTACAAGAGTAGAATTTTGTACTCAATTGAAAACAATAATGCAATTATTCATTGCATTTTGGTGTGGAAGGCTAGTCTAGGCAGGATAATTGCACTGTCCCTAAATAAGATCAACATGGGAGCTTTTTGAGCTGCATGTCTCATGTCTTCACTGTTCTTCAAATCAAATCAAAGTTTATTTGTCACGTGCGCCGAATACAACAGGTGTAGAACTTACAGTGAAATGCTTACTTACAGGCTTTAACCAACAGTGCAAAAAAAGGTATTATGTGAACAATAGGTAAGTAAAGAAATAAAAACAACAGTAAAAAGACAGTGAAAAATAACAGTAGCGAAGCTATATACAGTAGCGAGGCTTTAACAGTAGCGAGGCTACATACAGGCACCAGTTAGTCGGGCTGATTGAGGTAGTATGTACATGTAGATATGGTTAAGTGACTATGCATATATGATAAACAGAGAGTAGCAGTATCGTAAAAGAGGGGTTGGCGGGACACAATGCAGATAGCCCGGTTAGCCAATGTGCTGGTTGGTCTGGTTGGTCGGGCCAATTGAAATAGTATGTACATGAATGGATAGTTAAAGTGACTATGCATATATGATAAACAGAGAGTAGCAGCAGCGTAAAAGAGGGGTTGGGGGGCACATAATGCAAATAGTCAGGGTAGCCATTTGATTACCTATTCAGGAGTTTTGGGGGTAAAAACTGTTGAGAAGCCTTTTTGTCCTAGACTTGGCACTCCGGTACCGCTTGCCATGCGGTAGTAGACAACAGTCTATGACTGGGGTGGCTGGGGTCTTTGACAATTTTTAGGGCCTTCCTTTGACATTGCCTGGTGTAGAGGTCATGGATGGCAGGCAGCTTAGCCCTAGTGATGTACAGGGCCGTACATACTACCCTCTGTAGTGCCTTGCGGTCAGAGGCCTAGCAATTGCCGTACCAGACAGTGATGCAACCAGTCAGGATGCTCTCGATGTTGCAGCTGTAGAACCTTTTGAGGATCTGAGGACCCATGCCAAATCTTTTTAGTTTCCTGAGGGGGAATAGGCTTTGTCGTGCCCTGTTTGGACTTTTCTAGTTTGTTGGTGATGTGGACACCAAGGAACTTGAAGCTCTCAACCTGCTCCACTACAGCCCTGCCGATGAGAATGGGGGCGTGCTCGGTCCTCTTTTTCCTGTAGTCCACAATCATCTCCTTAGTCTTGGTTACATTGAGGGAAAGGTTGTTATTCTGGCACCGCCCGGCCAGGTCTCTGACCTCCTCCCTATAAGATGTCTCGTCGTTGTCGGTGATCAGGCTGACCACTGTTGTGTCGTCTGCAAAATTAATGATGGTGTTGGAGTCGTGCCTGGCCATGCCGTCGTGGGTGAACAGGGAGTACAGGAGGGGACTGAGCACGCACCCCTGGGGGGCTCCAGTGTTGAGGATCAGCGTGGCAGATGTGTTGCTACATACCCTCACCACCTGCGTGCGGCCCGTCAGCAAGTCCAGGATCCAGTTGCAGAGGGAGGTATTTAGTCCCAGGATCCTTAGCTTAGTGATGAGCTTTGAGGGTACTATTGTGTTGAACGCTGAGCTGTAGTCAATGAATAGCATTCTCACATAGGTGTTCCTTTTGTCCAGGTGGGAAGGGGCAGTGTGGAGTGCAATAGAGATTGCATCATCTGTGGATCTGTTTGGGCGGTATGCAAATTTGAGTGGGTCTAGGGTTTCTGGGATAATGGTGTTGATTTGAGCCATTACCAGCCTTTCAAAGCACTTCATGGCTACAGACGTGAGTGCTACAGGTCTGTAGTCATTTGGGCAGGTTAACTTTGTGCTCTTGGGCACAGGGACTATGGTGGTCTGCATGAAACATGTTGGTATTACAGACTCTATCAGGGACATGTTGAAAATGTCAGTGAAGACACTTGCCAGTTGGTCAGCACATGCCCGGAGCACACGCCCTGGTAATCCATCTGGCCCCGCAGCCTTGTGAATGTTGACCTGTTTAACTTCTTAGGGATAAGTGGTGCGCTAGCGCCCCACTCCCGACACTACCAGGTGAAATGCAAGGCGCCAAATTCAAAATCCAAAAGTTGAATTATTAAAAATGCACCAATATACAAGTGTTTCATAGTCATCAAAAGCTCTGCTTCTTGGCAATATCACAGTGTTGTCAGATTTCAAAAAGGCTTTACGGCAAAAGCACAACATTTGATTGTTTGAGGGTAGCACCTAACATATTTTTACCATTACCATGAATTCATTAGCCTTCACGGTTCACACATAACACATTTCACAGCGAAAACAAATCAATTACCCGTTGAAGAACTTCTGCTGAGGTCTTCCCAAGTGTCCAACGAAGACAATCCATGGTTCTTTTGTTAGAAAAAGTAATGTTTTATATCCATAAATCTCCGTTTGGTTGGCGCGTTAGAATGAGAAAATACAGCCTCCAATCGTCCTTTGAAACGTGAAGAGAACTCGTTCAACTTATACCTATAAACTTGTCCAAGAACAATCAAACATCCTTTTTAATGTATCCTTAGGAACACTTTTCTGTAAAAATGTTATAATATTTCAACCGGAATATAAACTGGGCGATAAGAACGGAAAAAAAACAAAGGACGAGCCTGGCGGGAGCGCGCGCTGTCTTGTATAGGACATCTGAGGGGACACTTCCTGATTCCTCTTCTTCTCTGCTCTAATGCATCTAATAAATATCTGAACACTGTCTCGAGACTGTTGACATCCAGAGGAAGCGATAGGTACTGCATTCATATGCCCTTATATGGGCATTTTCATAAGGGAGGGGTTCCCAATGAGGCACTCTGTCAAAACCACTTTTTCCAGGACAGAAATTCCTCTGGGTTTCGCCTGCCATATCCGTTCTGTTTTACTCACAGACAAATGGTTAACACTTTTAGAAAATTCAGAGTGTTTCCTATCCAATGATTTAGCTCATCTGCTAGGCTCGTGTCACTGGGCAGCTGGCAGCTGTGCTTCCCTTTGTAGTCTAATAGTTTGCAAGCCCGGAAAAGCATAGGGAACATTCATTTATGGGAGGCGCATGCAAGCAGATAAGGAAATTTGGCTAGGATGGAAGAAATTATACAAGAAATCCGCAAAAGAGCTAATGTAAACAAGGGAAAAAACACACTACTCTCCCCTGTGCCCAATAAAAAACCACACAACCCTCCCCAAAGCAAATAAATATGTTTGATAACCCTCCCCTATTTTGGACCTCAGTAAATGTGTTATGTTCTTAATTAGCTGCCATTTATTAACTGTCATATCCAGTGTGACCGTCATTCCCAGGCAGCCACTGATATGAGCTCCCCTTCCTCCACTCTTTTCCTCCAGGGTCCGTGCTACATCAACTTTGATCGCTTCCCCTTCGACCAGGCTCTGGCTGATGAGGAGTTCTCAGGCTGGGACAAAAACCTCTGACTCGAACCAGAACCTGAACCAGTCCAAGTGAGTCAGAGTTCAGAGGTCACACCGGGTTCACTGATAGATTTATCCAGATCAGATTAATTCTTGGTGACCTTGGTTTACCCCTTACCTTTAAGACTCTGAAAGCAATGTAGGGGTAGGGATGAGACTATGCCCAAATCCATTAATACACATGGTCAGATTCTGACTACTTTTTACTAAGGCTCTGATTTCTCCATGCTGGCTTCACAGAATCCTCTGGTGGCTGCTCTGGCACTTTAATAAAGTAAGAGATACTGTACAACACAGAGAGGCATGAAAAAAACGTGTGAATATGAACAGACTCTCCTGCACACACACCTGATCTCTGTGGATGCCATCTTAACGTGACACGTGTGCTCATTGAAAGCTGTATGTGTGTGTTGTGCCCCAAAAAAAGATGAATTAATAAAAAAAATGTGGATGCAATGTCTCATGCTGGACAAAGATATGGTTTTACCGTTGACCCTCATTGTACTTTAGGATGGCATTATTGTTAGTCTCTATTCCTTGTAACATATACTGTCTGTATAGAATACGCATTGTATGCGTTTCACTTTAAAATAAATGTATATGTCACCAATTACCCTTAAATGTATACATAGAGGAGAAAAGGTGCTTTAGTCCATGTCAACACTGGGGGGGGTGGAGGCTGAACTGGAACGCAGAGTCTGTTCTAAATGGAATCCTATACTGTAGTTCTGTACAGAGCACAGGTTTGGTATGAAGTCAAGTACTATGTAGTATTTGAACATCATTACACACTTCCTCAGTGTCTGTTAGCTTGACTAAAGCTATTTTACTTGACTGATGAATCAATCAAGTCATCAGACCTCTCAGGACAAACAACTTATCAGGAGGGAAAAACAAAACAACAAATCAATATCCTCAGGTTATGCCTAATTTGTGATGTTGGTCTGAAGTACATCTGATTTCTATTGGATTAAAAAGGAACTGGATGATTGATCAATATGGTTGGTCCAAGGGGCGTACAAATTCCCATTGACAATACTACTATTATGATTAATAATATTTTTTATATGCTGCCAAGGACAGCTTCCAGTGTTTTACTACTGTTTTTCATTTGTGTATATCTGCCAGGCCATCTTTGTTTACTGAATAAAAATATAAATGAAACAGTGTTGGTCCCATGTTTCATGAACTGAAATAAAAGATCCCAGAAATGTTCCATACACACAAATTTGTTTACATCCCTGTTAGTGAGTATTTCTCCTTTGCCAAGGAAATCCATCCACCTGACAAGCGTGGCACATCAAGAAGCTAATTAAACAGCATAATCATTACAAAGGTGCACCTTGTGCTGGGGACAATAAAAGGCCAATCCAAAAATGTGCAGTTTTGTCACAGAACACAATGCCACAGATGCCTCAAGTTTTGAGGGAGAGTGCAATTGGCATGCTGACTGCAGGAATTATACCAGAGCTGTTGCCAGATAATTGAATGTTAATTTGTCTACCATAAGCTGCCTCGAATGTTGTTTTAGAGAATTTGGCAGTATGTCCAACCGGCTTCACAACCGCAGACCACGTGTATGGCATCGTGTGAGCGAGCAGTTTGCTGATGGCAATTTGAATGTACCGAGATACCATGTTGAGATCCTGAGGCCCATTGTCTAGCCATTCATCTGCCTCAATCACCTCATGTTTCAGCATGATAATGCACAGCCCCATGTCTCAAGGATCTTTACACAATTCCTGAAAGCTGAAAGTGTCCCAGTTCTTCCATGGCCTGCATACTCTCCAGACATGTCACCCATTGAGCATGTTTGGGATGCTCTGGATCTACATGTATGGCAGCGTGTTCCAGTTCCCACCAATATCCAGCAACATCACATAGCCATTGAAGAAGAGTGGGACAACATTCCACAGGCGACAATCAATAGCCTGATCAACTCTATGCAAAGGAGATGTGTCGCACTGCATGAGGCAAATGTCTTTGAAATTGTTGCATGTTGCATTCATATTTTTATTCAGTATAAATAACAATTTGTTCTTAAGACTCGCCTGGTTAAATAAATGTTAAATAAATACAGTGCATTCAGAATGTATTCATACCATTTGACTTAATTCCACATTTTGTTGTGTTACAGCCTGCATTCAAAATTTATTTAAAAAAAAGTGAAACAAAGTGAAACATGTTTGCACATTTTTGGAAAATGAAATACATAAATATCTAATTTACATAATTATTTACACCCATTTGTCAATACTTTTAGAAGCACCTTTGGTGGTGATTACAGCTTGAGTCATTTTAGGTATGTCTGTATGAACTCTGCACATCTGGATTTGGGGATTTTCTCCAATTATTCCTTGCAGACTTTTTATTTTGTGGAAAGACTTGAAGATTCCTGTTCACCGCCACTCCCGATCTACCTTAACATTAAATTGAGAGCGGTGGTGACAAGCAATCTTCAAGTCTTTCCACAGATTTTCAAAGGGATTCAAATCTGGGCTTTTGCTGGGCCACGTAAGGCCTAATTGCCCAACATCAGTGCCCAACCTCACTAATGCTGTTGTGACTGAATGGATGCAGGTCCCCGCAGCAATGTTTCAACATCTAGTGGATCTAGAATTCCTCAAAATCAAACGCCAACCGTATTATCTCCCAAGAGAATTTTCCTGTCATTGTCACAGCCGTATATATCCCCCCTCAAGCCGATACCACAACGGCCCTCAAGGAACTTCACTGGACTTTATGCAAACTGGAAACCATATATCCTGAGGTTGCATTTATTGTAGCTGGGGATTTTAACAAAGCAAAATTGAGAACAAGGCTACCTAAATTCTGTCAGCATATTGACTGTAGCACTCGTGCTGGCAAAACTCTGGATCAAGTCCCTCCCCCGCCCTCCTTTCGGGAAAAATATGACCACGACTCAATTTTGCTCCTTCCATCCTATAGGCAGAAACTCAAACAGGATGTCCCTGTGCTAAGGACTGTTCAACGCTGGTCTGACCAATCGGAATCCATGCTTCAAGAATAATATCGACATATACGCTGATTCGGTGAGTGAGTTTAGAAGTAGATGCATAGGAGATGATGTACCCACTGTGACTATTAAAACCTACCTTAACCAGAAAACTTTGATAGATGGCGGCATTTGTGCAAAACTGAAAGCGCGAACCACTGCATTTAACCATGGAACTGGGAATATGGCCGAATACAAACAGTGTAGTTATTCCCTCCGCAAGGTAATCAAACAACTGAAATGTCAGTATAGAGACAAAGTGGAGTCGCAATTCCACGGCCCAGACACAAGACATATGTGGCAGGATCTACAGACAATCACGGACTACAAAAAAAAAAACAGCCACGTCACAGACACCGATGTTTTGCTTCCAGTCAAACTAAACACCTTCTTTGCCCGATTTGAGGATAAGACTGTGGGCTCTCCTTCTCCGTGGCCAACGTGAGTAAGACATTTAAATGTGTTAACTCTCGCAAGGCTACTGGCCCAGATGGCATACCTAGCCGTGTCCTCAGAGCATGTGCAGACCAGCTGGTTGGTGTGTTTACGGACCTATTCAATCTCTCCCTATCCCTGTCTGCTGTCCCCACATGCTTCGAGATGGCCACCATTGTTCCTGTACCCAAGAAGGCAAAGGTAACTGAACTAAATGACTATCGCCCCATAGCACTCACTTCTGTCATCATGAAGTGCTTTGAGAGGCTAGTCAAGGATCATATCACCAACTTACCTGTCACCCTAGACCCACTTCAATTTGCTTACCGCCAAAATATGTCCACAGACGATGCAATCGCCATCACACTGCCCTATCCCATCTGAACAAGAGGAATACCTATGTAAGAATGCTGTTCATTAACTATAGCTCAGCATTCAACACCATTGTACCCTCCAAGCTCATCATTAAGCTTGAGGCCCTGGGACTCAACTCAGCCCTCTGCAATTGGGTCCTGGACTTCCTGACAGGCCGCCCCACGTGGTGAAGGTAGATAACAACATCTCCACTTCGCTGATCTTCAACACTGGGGCCCCACTTGGGTGTGTGCTCAGCCCCCTCCTGTACCCCCTGTTCATCCATGACAGCATGGCCATGCACGCCTTCAACACAAACATCAACTTTGCAGATGATACAACAGTAGAAGGCTTGATTACTAACAACAACGAGACAGCCTACAGGGAGGAGGTGAGGGCACTCGGAGTGTGGTGTCAGGAAAACAACCTCTCACTCAACGTCAACAAAAGAAAGGAGATGATCGTGGACTTCTGGAAACAGCAGAGGGAGCACCCCATATCGACGGGGCAGCAGTGGAGAAGGTGGAAAGTTTGATTGTTCCTCGGCGTACACATCACGGACAAACTGAAATGGTCCACCCACACAGACAGTGTGTTGAAGGAAGGGCAACAGCGCCTCTTCAACCTCATGAGGCTGAAGAAATGTAGCTTAGCACCTAAAACCCTCACAACTTTTTATAGATGCACAATTGAGAGCATCCTGTCCGTCTGTATCACAGCCTGGTACGGCAACTGCAATGCCCACAACTGCACGGCTCTCTAGAGGGTGGTGCGGGCTGCACAATGCATCACCGGGGGCAAACTACCTGCCCTCCAGGACACCTACAGCACCCAATGTCACAGAAAGGCCAAAAAGATCATCAAGGACAACAACCACCCGAGCCACTGCCTGTTCACCCCGCTACTGTCCAGAAGGCGAGGTCAGTACAGGTGCTTCAAAGCTGGGACCGAGAGACTGAAAAACAGCTTCTATTTCAAGGCCATCAGACTGTTAAACAGCCATCGCTAACACAGAGGCTGCTGCCCGAATCCACTTTAATAAATGGATCACTAGTCACTTTAATAATGCCACTTTAATCATGTTTACATATCTTGCATTACTCATCTCATACTGTATTTTATTGCATTGTGCCAATGCCGCTCTGTCATTGCTCATCCATATATTTAAATGTGTATATTCTTATTCCATTCCTTACTTAGATGTGTGTTTAGGTAGTTATTGTGGAATTGTTAGATTACATGTTAGATATTGCTGCACTGTCGGAACTAGAAGCATAAGCATTTCGCTACACTCGCCATAACATCTGCCAGCCATGTGTATGTGACCAATAACATTTGATTTGATTTGGCTGTGGCAGCCAGTGATTGTCAAGCAAATAACTGCCGGTCTCACTGTAATTTACCATTAATTAATATAAACACAAGCCACTGATGCAGACCTTTGGAACATCTACATTTGAAAAAGTCTATAAATCCATGTAATATAGCCTACACCTTCACAATTAATCCATTATTTATTTTGGACAGGTTTAAAGAAACATGATATGAAGAAAATGTTGACTATTTTAGCAGAACAGAATAACATACTCTGAGTCCTTATGTTAGGCCCTGATCTGGGTATGCTATATGGTTGTGGGCTACACTAGTTCATTTAGCAGACAAGATTTGCTTAGAATTCTATGGCATTATTTTTATATTATTTCATAGTATGAAGAATACAATTGAACATAGCTGAATAAAATAGAAAATATATTTTCTCCAAATGATTTGAAGGAGTGCGCACATGCAGCTATTCTGTGTTGAGTGGTTAACAAAGAAACAAGTACTCTTATATGCTTAATTTAGAGTTATTTATGCAACTTTAATTGTAATACAAACGTTGGGCTGGCTATATGTTTTGACTTTTAATACATTCTAATGCTGCATAATTATGATTTGAAAAAGTTGCATGAAAGGCATGCGCTCTGCTTTGTTTTTTTGCGCAGCCTGCACACACTTCATCAGTCTCTCATTCAGAATTTGACAAGCACTTGATAATGCTTTGAATTTCCCGGCGAAAATCCATGCCTTTTGCAGCCAGTGACTGTTGTGCCCTTGGGAAGGATATAATAATTATAATTCCCTTCTCCCGGCTGCGTGTGCCGAAGCACCTCTCACTGACAAGGCTCTCTCAGATATCTCAATTCTTATTAGCCAATTCCGTCACATCTTATTAGCCAATGACCATCATGTGATTGGGTCCTTCTCACATCTCCAATGACATACACATCGTGGATGCAACTGTGCATGTCCTTATCGAATTCTGAGGCGCATATTGAAGATGTTGTAAGAGCTGTCCACATTTACTTTTCGTCAGCCAACAAGATGAGTAGGCCTAACGAACAGCAAAAGCACTAGCCTATGTCAATCTACTATCCCCCGTAATACAAAAGTTGACCCATTCTATTGGTCAACTTGTCCTTCTGTGCGAGAAATAAATATTCCATGCACAGTCTGGGACAGTTGTGGGATGCTATACATACCATATTTATACAACCACTAGCTTTAAAAAACATTTTAAAGGCACAGACTGATGCAAAAGATCAGAACGTTTAGCTTAAAATATTGATAAACTATTAGGCTATTTCCTCACATTATAAGCACAGCATTGTACACACAGCAGTAGGCTACAAGCGTTAGTGTTACAAAATGCAATCAATTAGCGGGAAAACACCATTCTCAAAAGTGAACGTAAATGGGATTATGCATTTAATGCTTTATTATAAAGGTGCACTTTTGTGGTGAAAAAGATCTTCACCAAAATTGAAACTCACATGCTGCCTGTGTATGCCAGTTAGGCTCTACACTGGTTGTAAAGCGGATTCATGTGCTTAATTTTAAGAAGTTATTTGTCCACTTTAGTTGTGATACAAACCTTATCAAATCATATAGGGGTGGCAGGTAGCCTAGTGGTCAGAGTGTTGGGCCAGTAACCAAAAGGTTGCTAGATCGAATCCCTGAGCTGACAAGGTCAAAATCTGTCATTCTGCCCCTGAACACGGCAGTTAACCCGCTGTTCCCCGTTAGGCTGTCATTGTAAGCAATAATTTGTTCATAACTAACTTGCCTAGTTAAATAAAGGTTACAATAAATAAATATTAGGCCTATGAGGTGTGTGACTACGATTTCAAAAAGTCGCAATAAAAGTAATGTGTTGTTTCTTGCCTTACTGCACACAAGCTGGGCATCATTCACAAGTGATAATATGTGACAGGAACTAGACGTATGTCGCGCTTCACTACAGGAGAGCCACTTAAACTGTTTTATTTTTATCAAAATGCGTTTTTTGGCAGAAATGCCAACTGGAACATGTGAACTTTCATGTGGCTTAATAACAAGCGTGTATGCAATCTGTAAATACGAATACAATTGTTAAATTACAAAACTTGTTGGTTTAGCCACGGAAAAAGGTCTGTGTGTACTGTGTGTGTGTGTTTGTGTGTGTGTGTGCATTTGTGTGTTTCTGTGTACAGTAGAACATGACTGTGTGCATGAGTCTGCTATTATGGCAGATGTACCTCATGCCTCCATTTCATTCAGCATAAAACTGGCTGAAAATAATTTTAGAAGACTATTAAATATGCCACAGATAGATAAGTTAAACTAACACCTTAAGACCTATTCAGACTCAGAGATGCCTGGATATGTATGCTTGAATATGGATAACTGTCACACCACGGTCTGTCCAGCAGAGGGAGACTGAGAGCACAAGACCTTCCACATCGTCCTCCTAATTCACTGCTCATTATGGTTTTAAGTTAATCACCTGTGCCTAGTTAGTTAGTGTGAACAGGTGGATACTTAAGGACTTTCATTTGCTTGTATCTTTGCTCAGTCTTGAAGTTCTCCTGCCTAGCTTATGCTTTTGTGTTTTCCCAGTTGGTCTAACCTGTAAGACTTTTGACCAGCCTCTTTGGTAGATTTTGTTATTGGACTCTTTTTGCCTGCAATCATCCAGTGTGGATTTGTGCCTTGCTCAACCCAGCACTTCTGCTGGATCCTTTGTGTTTGCTCAGGAGGAATATTAAGTAAAGACTATCTGTTTTTCCCTCCTAACCTGCCTCTTGTGATTACCTGCCAATTGGGTCCACACTGCCCGTAGAACAGTGGTTAGAACCTTGGGTTTTCCAGCAACACACTCTGGGTTCGTATCACGGATCTGACAGCAAGACTGAGCCAACAAGATATGGACCTGGCAGATACTGAACAGATTCACGGAGCCATTAGCAAACAGTGAGTTTTGCTTGGAACACATGAGACACAAGTGTCACTCGTCTTTGAACTCCAACCAGCCACCTTTGCTTCGGAGAGGGCTAAGATTGCATACATTATTTCCTTGTTGAGTGATCGTGCACTGGATTGGGCCTCAGCCCTCTGGAGACAACACTCCACCATCTGCTCTGATCTAAAAGTATTCACAGAGACTATTCAACAAGTGTTTGACCATCCAGTCAGTGGCCGTGAGGCGGCGAGGAGATTACTAGACCTACATCAGGGGCATCAATCTGTGGCCGATTACGCCATTGAGTTCCGTACCCTGGCTTCTGAGAGTAAGTGGGATTCAGAGGCGCTCATTTCAACCTTCTATCGTGGCCTTTCTGAAGGGGTTAAGGATGAATTAGCCAGTAGAGATTGGGGTACAAGTCTGGAGGAACTCATAACTTTAGCTGTCTGAATTGATAACCGTATTCGTGAAAGAAGAGAACGCTGTACTGCCCATGTTGTCATCTCCTAACGTCCCAGAAGGTTCCCATTTAACTCCACAGACTGAGGAAGAGCCGATGCAGCTTGGTAGGACCCGCATTTCACCTAAGGAGAGAGAGAGACGCATGAGAGAAGGTCTGTGCTTCTATTGTGGTGACTCTAATCACTTGCGCTCTTCTTGCCCCGAGTTAGCTTTAAAAGCCAAAGCTCGCTAAGGGGAGTATGGACCTTAGCGAGTGGAACTGCTCAGTTTGACACTCCTCACTCCCGTTTACTGCTGCCAGCTACGCTTACTTGGCAGGATACCAGGGAGAGGACAGTGACTTTGAAAGCATTTGTGGATTCAGGTGCAGCAGATAACTTTTTGGACATTAATCTGGCTAAGAACATGCGTATCCCCTATGAGACTTGCTCTTCATTCTGGAAGGTTGAAGCCCTAGATGGCAGACCAATAGGGTCTGGAATAATCAAGTTCAGAACAGTTCCTTTATGCTTGACTATTGATACTAACCATCATGAAGAGATCTCTTTTTATCTGATCAAGTCTTCCAGAGAACCCCTTATTCTAGGTTACCCCTGGCTGCGGCTTCACGACCCTCAATTCTCCTGGACCTCTGGAACTCTCCTTCGTTGGGGCTCGGCGTGCGAGGATTCTTGTACCTCTCCTGCTTTCACTGGGGTCAGGAGTAAAGAAATTCTGGCAGCGATTGAGGAGGTGAGTGCCAGTTCCTTGAATAAGCCACAAGAGCTAACGTTCATGCCCCCTGATTACTATGACTTGAGAGAAGTGTTTAGCAAACAACGCGCTACTAAGCTACCCCCTCATAGACCATATGATTGTGCTATTGACCTTCTTCCTGGCGCACTCCCTCCTAGAGGTCACCTATATTCCCCCTCTGCCCCAGAGACTAAGGCTATGAACGAATATATCCAGGATACGGTGAGTACTGGTTTTATTCGCCCATCATCTTCACCAGCTAGTGCTGGCTTCTTTTTGTCCCTAAGAAAGACGATAGTCTTAGGCCCTGTATAGACTATTGGGGGCTCAATAAAGTGACTTAAGAATCGTTACCCCCTCCCACTAATGTCATCGGCTTTTGAACTGCTCCAGAAAGATAAGATCTTTTCGAAATTAGATCTGCGAAGTGCGTACAACTTGGTACACATAAAGGAGGGAGACGAATGGAAGACGGCCTTCAGTACCCCAACTGGCCACTGGGAATATCAAGTCATGCCTTTTGGGTTAGCCAATGCCCCAGCAGTGTTTCAGGCCTTCATCAATGACGTCTTGAGGGACATGTTGAATCGTTTCGTGTTTGTCTATCTAGATGACATACTGATTTTTTTCAGACTCCCTACAGGAACACATTCACCATGTCCAACAGGTCCCGAGGAAGCTTCTTGAGAATCACCTCTTCGTAAGGCTCGACAAACGTGACTTCCATGTGCCCCAAGTCTCATTCCTAGGCTGTTATCTCACAAGAATGCATCGAGATGGAACCAAAGAAGGTATCTGCCATCACCAACTGGCCCCAGCCCGAATTACTAAAGCAGGTACAAAGATTTCTTGGTTTTGCCAACTTTTACAGGAAGTTTATTTGCAATTTCAGCACTATTGCAGCACCCATCTCTTCACTTACTAAGGGATCACCCACTCGTATCCACTGGACTGCTGAGGCTCAGCAGGCGTTTGACAGGTTAAAGGGACTGTTCTCTTCTGCCCCAATCCTGGTACACCCAGACCCTGAATTGCCGTTTATCGTGGAGGTGGATGCATCAGAAGAGGGAGTTGGAGCAGTGCTCTCCCAAGGGTCTATCACAGATAAGAGTCCATCCGTGTTCTTTATTTTCCAGACGCCTGTCGCCAGCTGAGAGAAACTACGATGTGGGTAACCGAGAGCTCCTGGCTGTGAAACCTGCGCTGGAAGAGTGGCGCCACTGGCTGGAAGGGGCCAAGCATCCTTTTGTGTGGACAGACGACAAGAATCTGTCCTACCTACAGCAGGCAAAGCGCCTTAACCCCCAGCAGGCCAGGTGGTCTCTCTTTTTTACCCGTTTTAATTTTGTGAACTCTTACAGACCTGGATCCAAGAATGCTAAGGCTGATGCCTTGTCACGCCAGTATGATCGTTCCCAGAGTTCTCCACTTGGAAAAACTTTGTGTATTCCTCTAGTTTAAGGTAAACTCTTCAAACCTTTTTCTAAAGACGGTTGACATCTAGTGGAAGCCATAGGTACTGCTACCTGGGTCCTGGACTAAAGCATGTCCTATAGCAACCCATTGGAAAAGGAGGCATGTCACAAAATCAGATTTTCTTGGATGGATTTTGCTCGGGTTTTTGCCTGCCATATCAGTTCTGTTATACCCACAGACATTATTTTAACAGTTTTAGAAACTTCTGAGTGTTTTCTATCCAATACTAATTATGTGCATATCCTAGTTTCTGGGCCTGAGTACCAGGCATTTTACTTTGGGCATGCCAGACTCTCCAAAACTCCGTACACTGCCCCCTAGCCCGTAGAGGATAATGAGCATTGGTGGCAAATCTTATGGACAAATGGTAAAGAACTTCTAGCCGCTCGAGAGCACCCTTACCTGCTGTTCTATAAATTACGTCTGTGTAATCTAGCATGGGCAGGATGGTCATCTGAATCAGGGTTAGTTTGGCAGCTGGGGTGAAAGAGGAGTGATTTCGATAGTGGAAACCAAGTCTAGATTTAACTTTAGCCTGCAGCTTTGATATGTGCTGAGAGAAGGACCATGTACCGTCTAGCCAGACTCCCAAGTACTTGTATGAGGTGACTACCTCAAGCGCTAAACCCTCAGAGGTAGTAATCACACCTGTGGGGAGAAGGGCATTCTTCTTACCAAACCACATGACCTTTGTTTTGGAGGTGTTCAGAACAAGGTTAAGGGCAGAGAAAGCTTGTTGGACACTAAGAAAGCTTTGTTGTAGAGCGTTTAACACAAAGTCCGGGGAGGGGCCAGCTGAGTTTAAGACTGTATCATCTGCATATAAATGGATGAGAGAGCTTCCTACTGCCTGAGATATGTTGTTGATGTAAATTGAGAAGGGCCTAGGATCGAGCCTTGGGGTACACCGTTGGTGACAGGCAGTGGCTGAGACAGCCGATGTTCTGACTTTATACACTGCACTCTTTGAGAGAGGTAGTTAGCGAACTGTGCCAAAGACCCTCAGAGACACCAATTATCCTTAGCCGGCCCACAAGAATGGAATGGTCTACCGTATTAAAAGCTTTGGACAAAGTCAATAAAAATAGCAGCACAACATTGCTTAGAATCAAGGGCAATAGTGACATCATTGAGGACCTTTAAGGTTGCAGTGACACATCCATAACCTGAGCGGAAACCAGATGGCATACCAAAGAGATCATTTAAGCCAGTTAGTTGATTATTGACATGTTTTTACAAGAATTTTGATAAACGGTGCAAAATAGAAATAGGCCTATAACAGTTTTTAAAAAAGGACGAACCGTGGCTGCCTTCCAAGCAACGGGAATCTCCCCAGAGAGGAGAGACAGGTAAAAAAAATGTCAGAGATAGGGGCAGCAACCTGAAAGTAGAAAGGGTCTAAACCATCTGACCCAGATAGTTTTTTGGGGTCAAGTAAGGAGCTCCTTTAGCACCTTGTGACTGCCTGCAAGGAGAAACTTTGTAGCGGGCAGGGGGAAAAGAGGGAGAATCATCGTGGCTAGTCGCATTAGAAGGGGTGGGAGATGAGGAAATGTTGGACGGGGAAGGAGGCATGGCTGAGTCAAATAGGAATCCTGACTTAATGCATAATATAATTTTAAAGTATGTGAGCTAGACATAAAAATCAAATGAGCATTTTTAGAGCTGACTAATGTTACTGTCCCTACTAAAAAACAGATTACTCAATATATGTAATTTTGTCCTTGAAACATTTAAATGAAATACAGAATTCCATTCATTCCTATGGAGGACTGCTCCTACTGGGGAGTGGCAACATGGCCGACCAGTGGCATCAAAGTCTCTCAATGGCCAATACATAGATAGCATCAGCATTCCAGGGTTGATATACATAATTGGATATAAGCAGAGCTCCCCAGCTAACTCATTCCTATGGGCTAAATGAATGGGGAAAGAATAAGGTTTTGGAATAAATGTTGAAAAGGTTTGAGGTTAACACAGGCTTATGAGATATTATGTGTTTGGTTCTACTAGATAATATCAGTCAGTTAACATGACCTTTTGAATTATGAAGCCTTTTCTAAAATCATATAAATGCTTTGATACAGAAAAATCGACGAAAACTCAATTTATTTTCCCATAGGCTTTGTTCAACAAACCATGGCGGAGTTAGTGCCTACATGGGGTGTTTTTGGAGCCTTTGTTCATGTTTTGTCAGGGTCCCGTACTGCACAAGGAGGATGAGGAAGTGATTCGCTATTTGGGTTGGTTTCTCAAACTCCACAAGTCTGGTTCATTCTTGGGAGCAATTTCCAAACGCCTGAAGATACCACGTTCATCTGTACAAACAATAGTACGCAACTATAAACACCATGGGACCACGCAGCCATCATACCGCTCAGGAAGAAGACGTGTTCTGTCTCCTAGAGATGAACGTACTTTGGTGCGAAAAGTGCAAATCAATCCCAGAACAACAGCAAAGGACCCTGTGAAGATGCTGGAGGTACAAAAGTATCTATATCCAAAGTAAAACGAGTTCTATATCGACATAACCTGAAAGGCTGCTCAGCAAGGATGAAGCCACTGCTCCAAAACCGCCATAAAAAAGCCAGACTACGGTTTGCAACTGCACATGGGGACAAATATCATACTTTTTGGAGAAATGTCCTCTGGTCTGATGAAACAAAAATAGAACTGTTTGGCCATAATGACAATCGTTATGTTTGGAGGAAAAAGGGGGAGACTTGCAAGCCGAAGAACACCATCCCAACCGTGAAGCATGGGGGTGGCAACATCATGTTGTGAGGGTGCTTTGCTGCTGGAGAGACTGGTGCACTTCACAAAATAGATGGCATCATGAGGAAAGAAAATGATGTGTATATATTGAAGCAACATCTCAATACATCAGTCAGGAAGTTAAAGCTTGGTCGCAAATGGGTCTTCCAAATGGACAATGACCCCAAGCATACTTCCAAAGTTGTGGCAAAATGGCTTAAGGACAACAAAGTCAAGGTATGGGAGTGGCCATCACAAGCCCTGACCTCAATCCTATAGAAAATGTGTTGGAAGAACTGAAAAAGTGGGTGCGAGGCATACAAACCTGACTCAGTTACACCAGCTCTGAGACAAATAGCAAAAGATTTTTTGGGGTGGAGTTTTCCTTTAAGTAACCTTCTCTTTCATGTAACCATATCAACTGTAAAGTATCATACTAATTTGAGTGTCCCGGGTGTGTTACGTCTAGTCTGAGACCAGCCTGTTTACTTACTTGGACTAAGAAAATACACTTTGTGACATTGTCAAGAAGCATTATCACCATCGTAGGCCTATCTGGCTTATATGATTATCACGTACATGTCCTTATGTCACTCATCAGTCAGAGGGTGTCTTGTCCTGCTCCTGAAATCTGCTCCTGCGTTCATCCCAGTTATCAGAAACAGAGCATTGGGGTAGGTGGATGTCTGACAATGTGTGCATAATTACAATGATAATTTAATATGGTCAATTTAGGTTAAATAACATAAACATTCTGTTGACAAGTAGGTTATGGTGTAATGGAATGTTCAGCCTTGTGTGGTAGGTTTTGTTGGTCTGGACACTTTTGTAGGTGTCATAAGCCATAAAATAACTACTGTGGTAGGTTTTGTGGGTTTTGACAGTCTTATGTAGGTGTCATAACCACCCATAAAATAACATGTCGCAACAGGTCTAAACATGTGGCATGACATTGTTATGATCATATTATGACAAGTTATGTCAGCAATTATGACATGGTTTATATGACAACGTATTATGATGCTGGGTGTCATGTAAAGTGTTACCTCAAATTCTGTCACTGCATTTAGGACAATTTGGGAAGGGAATTATGCATTTTTTTAGGTATTCTACTGTACCTCTCCACATCTACTAGTTTATATTATATGATGCCACCATCTAGTGGTGACTGATCAGATGTTACTCATCTGAACCGATTCCTTAGACTATATATAAAAAAAAAAAAATGTTAAAGTATAGAAAACATTTATTGGCATAAGTAATTTTGTTGGCTATGCTGAACTTCTAAAACCGTAGTGTACTACAGAATGTAATGTAAGCATGCTGCATCTCTGTTTAAAGGTCTTGAACTTAAATTATGGCAGTGGAGCGTCGTGTGCCTACCCTATATCCACACCTTACTAACTCCTTGCATTAGTAGAGAATCAACGCATAGTGTTTAATTGCATCTGCCTCCTGCATAGCCACTTATCTCCCTGGAGAGCTGTATTGATCTGGATCAGATAGAAAACAAAGTATGGATCAGATGCAAAACATACAGTCAGAGTGGGATGAGAGATGAGTACTATTTTCCCATATCAGTTTCTATAATACAGTATAATAGGCCACCAATCCTCATGGGAACAAAGGAGCAGGCATCCCATTGGCAGGATATGGAATCCCACGTGGTTCCGTGGAGTGGGTGTCTCCAGCTGTGTCAATCTCCAGTGTTCCAGTGCCCACAACCAACCCCCCCGGTCCAGATTTGTGGAGTGACTCAGACACTCTGGTTTCAAAACAGACCACGGCCAGAGGGGTTCACATCAAGGCTGTGTTTGAACTGGTGGTTCTGCTCCCCCATACTTCCAATGCATTTTATTTCTAATTAGGAATACGTTACATTAATGTAAAGTTTTATCTAAAGTGGATGTTGTAGTGCAACCTGGTCTAAGCAAATGTCCTATTATTCTGTAAGTAAATCCGAGACACCCCATTTACTGGAGTATTTTCTCAAGTATTTACCACTGACAAACAGAAAAAGCACACCCATAATCATACATACATAAAAGTAATTTCTCCCCAAGTCAGATATGTTCTGCACCATGGAATGCAATTTATACTATAATGAGTTGATAGTCTGGTGATAAAGTGTGTTTGTAAATATTTTAATCTGGGTAGCCATGCAGGCCTAACAAATAAACACACATATACAATTTTTTTTTTTTTACATTTAGGCTACTAACATAACTTTATTTAAATTTGTCGATATTTTGTTTAGGCTAAGTCATTCGTTGCCCTCCCGCCCTTTGAGAACATAATTCTAATTTACCAATTGAATCAAAAGTAACCACTGCTTCGCGACTGTTGGTAGAGACTCACGGCGGTACGTCCATTTGTTTACAAGAAGCTTTCTTGCAAATGCCATTGCAGTCAAGATTGTAAATGACGTTATTTGTTTGTGTGGGGTTGGGGAGGGGGACCTATGGCTATTTAACCCCTAAATTGGTTTATTTTTGACGTGCCCAAACCAGAGATTTGATAATTACAGTACCCGCCCTAACGGTTTAATGGTGGAGGTGGATACAATTCTCTATTCATAGCAGGGACACACGGCGGTTAGGGGTTCCCCAGGAGATTTTGTCAGGCGCCCCGTCCGTACAACGAATTGCTGTTCTTAAGTGCTTTTACACAGTCATGTGATTGTAACGTAACCTAACCGGAAAACACCGACGACCATCGCCGCCAATGCTGCTTGAGAGGAGCAGAGCAGCTGCGAGCCCAACAGACAAGTCCCCCGGAGACAAACAACAACACGACAAACTCCACGGATTCAAGCAGAGTAAAAGGGTAAAGCTCCCCGCTCGTTTCATTTTGTATACCGACATACTCAGACGGAATTTATATACGGTTTCAAATGGGTCAGTTTAAGAATCGTATTCGGTGACCACCCGGGGTGAGACCCATTAAAATCATTACGTTACTTGCCTTGGATGGGTCTATGGCTAAAGTAGACATACCAGCATAGGCTTTCACGTTCAGCTATCGGGTTTGGAAGGGTTACTTTATGTTTAAGACGAGAACCTACTGGGGAAGTGTTTTCAGTCTGCGGGATATCGGTCCGTTCGGTCATGACTAGAAGAGATCCAGCATTTGTCAAATTAACTTCAAAAGTATATTTTTAATTTTTTTTTTACCTAACCCTAAAACACTTATTAAAATATCAACCTAATTTTCATAACCTATTAAGTCAATTATCCTAACCTGCTGTGAAATCTGACGTTAATTTGACAAAAGCTGGATTCCTTCTAGCCATGACCGTCTGTTCCAACGTGTCTACATTAGGGGCGCGCTTTCTTACAAACACATAGGGCTACTATGGACACATGGTTCTTTTTTATTGCCAGATTCCTAGTTGTTCATGAATGCCCAAACGTTTACTATTGCCAAATCACTAATTCATAATTATTTAGTAACACAGGTCTTACAAGTTGACTGCTGGATGTCTGAACCTACACAAAATATCAGGATGTTGTTTTCTGATAAGGCAGGCTACTGTATTTGCAAGAATGCATATTTGTCAGTACTGCTGCAACATTTGCCTGCAGTGTTTTCATTCAATTATTGTGTCTGGGCCTGGGCCGGGTTTCCAGATAGCGAGTGTTCTAACGATGCATCGAAGACGTAACATGCGTTTCCCAAAACACAACACAGAAAGAACATTTGCTAGGTGGATCGTTGGAGCATGTGTCAATGCTGATAGTATTGACAAAGGCAGCCCTGCTCCGTTAAAATCTTACCAATACTGATGACGGATTAGCTCCTTTTTAAATTAAGGGTCAGTTTTAGTATTTTGGTTAGTCGTTTTACAAGTCAGGATTGTCCTGTTTTAGAGCTCCAGCTCGATCTTGACGTCACTTTATGGCTGCAAATATTGAGGCAGCTTTTTTGGGGTTCCCTTGACATGGTCAAATAACTCAAGCATAGATTGGTACGTTTTTAAAATAATTTGGCACACAGAAACTAGAGGACATGAGTAACTTGGTCAAAAATAATGTTACCAATTGGTCCATAGGTGGCACTGTTATAAGCAGTCTCACTTGAACCATCATATCTGCCCCCCACTGTTTGACCTAGAGACTTTCTATGTAGGTGTCTTTCCTCATTCAGAAGACATTTGCCCCAAGGACCCATAAGTACAGTCATAAATTTTCTTCCATATTGAACATTTTGGAAAACCTTTTAAATCAAATCGAACTTTATTTGTCACATGCGCCAAATACCTTAGTGAAATGCTTACTTACAAGCCCTTAACCAACAATGCATTGAGTGCGGTTTTAGTGCCAGCATCGGTCTGTGGTGGTATGTAGACCACTAAAAAAAAATACAGATTAAAACTCTCTAGGTAGATAGTGTGGTCTACAGCTTCTCATGAGATATTCTACCTCAGGCGGGCAAAACCTCGAGACTTCCTTAGATATTGCGCACCAGCTGTTGTTTACATATATGCATAGGCCCCCGGCTGTGTCATACCAGAGGCTGCTGTTCTGTCCTGCCGATAGTGTATAACCCGCCAGATGTATGTTCTTCAAGTCGTCGTTCAGCCACGACTCAGTGAAACATAAGATATTTCGTATTCTCATTAAAAAAATCTACATATCAGCCATGATCAGAGTGACCCTTCAGTGCGTGTCTGTGTTTGCCACTTCGAGTGGACTGTTGCCAGAGGAGAGAGGGCGCGGCATTTCAGTAGCAGGTGTAAAATAATGACAGACAGACAAATTAGATAGCAAATTCAAAACATAACTAGCAAGATAACTGCTACAACTATAGCTAACTAAGCATTAATGTCATTAACTGCATCTCAGTGCAAGAGGCATCACTACAGTCCCTGGTTTGAATCCAGGCTGTATCACATCCGGCCGTGATTGGGAGTCCCATAGGGTGGCGCACAATTGGCCCAGCGTCATCCGGGTTTGGCCGGGGTAGGCAGTCATTGTAAATAAGAATTTGTCCTTAAATGACTTGCCTAGTTAAATTACAAAATAAAAAACGACCTAAATCAGCACTGTTGGAAAGCTGGGATTCCCCTCTATTAAACAGTAGCCATGTAATTGCGACAATGTAAAAAATATTGTAAGAATAGCCTAATTGACAAATAACTTGCTGTGCATAGACCTCCCCTGAAACATGAATATTTGAGCCTTATACACTGAGTATACAAAACATTAAGCATACCTGCTCTTTCCATGACAGACTGACCAAGTGAAAGCTATGATCCCTTATTGTTATTGATGTCACTTGTTAAGTCCACTTCAAATCAATGTAGATGAAGGGGAGTGGATAGGTTGATGACATTTGAGATTGTGTATTTGTGCCTTTCAGAGGTTGAATGGGCAAGACAAAAGGGGTAAGTGCCTTTGAACGGGGTATGGTAGTAGGTGCCAGGCGCACCGGTTTGTGTCAAGAACTGCAATGCTGCTGGGTTTTTCACGCTTAACAGTTTCCCTGGTGTATCAAGAATGATAATATATTGGTTTGGGTCAGCACGATTAGTTACTGTGAAATGGGAAAAGAGAAAAAGGGTAACACTGTGCTGATCTGCTGTAGATCGCCTTTTGGTGGGTGGAGCTTGTGTCCTGTCGACTCGCACCATCCGGCTGACCTGATGTCGGCAGAGTCGGCGTTTACACAGAAGTCATAGCATTCAGAGTAGCCGTCGATGTGGAACCGCAATCGGTAGCCAATCACCTTTGAAAAACAAAATGCAGTATATGTATGGTTTTACATGCGGTCCCTATCCCAAACAGCAATCCAC
>QNTS01000267.1:1287181-1372441 GCA_003317085.1 Hucho hucho
CCCCCCCCCCCCCCCAGGGACGGCATGAAAGAGCATCAGTAAGCCCCAGTGACTCAGCCCCTGTAATAGGGTTAGAGGCAGAGAATCCCAGTGGAGAGGGGAACCGGCCAGGCAGAGACTGCAAGGGTGGTTCGTTGCTCCAGTGCCTTTCCGTTCACTTTCACACTCCTGGGCCAGACTACACTCAATCATAGGACCTACTGAAGAGATGAGTCTTCAATAAAGACAAAGTTTGAGACCGAGTCTGCGTCTCTCACATGGATAGGCAGACCATTCCAAAAAATTTAGCTCTATAGGAGAAAGCCCTGCCTCCAGCTGTTTGCTTAGAAATTCCAGGGACAGTAAGGAGGCCTGCGTCTTGTGACCGTAGCGTACGTGTAGGTATGTACGGCAGGACCAAATAGTAAAGATAGGTAGGAGTAAGCCCATGTAATGCTTTGTAGGTTAGCAGTTAAACCTTGAAATCAGGCCTTGCCTTAACAGGAAGCCAGTGTAGAGGGGCTAGAACTGGAGTAATATGATAAAATCTTTGGGTTCTAGTCAAGATTCTAGCAGCTGTGTTTAGCACTAACTGAAGTTTATTTAGTGCTTTATCCGGGTTGCCGGAAAGTAAAGCTTTGCAGTAGTCTAACCTAGATGTGACAAAAGCATGGATGAACTTTTCTGCATCATTTTTGGACAGAATGTTTCTGATTTTTACAATGTTACGTAGATGGAAAAAAGCGGTCCTTGAAACAGTCAAAAGAGAGATCAGGGTCCTTCACTGTTTTATTTGAGACGACTGTACAACCATCAAGACTAATTGTCAGATTCAACAGAAGATCTCTGTTTCTTGGGACATAGAACAAGCATCTCTGTTTTGTCTGAGTTTAAAAGTAGAAAATTTGCCGCCATCCACTTCCTTATGTCTGAAACACAGGCTTCCAGGGAGGGCAATTTTGGGGCTTCACCATGTTTCATCGAAATATACAGCTGTGTGTCATCCGCATAGCAGTGAAAGTTAACATTATGTTTCCGAATGACATCACCAAGAGGTAAAATATATAGTGAAAACAATAGTGGTCCCAAAACAGAGCCTTGAGGAACACCGAAGTTTACAATTGATTTGTCAGAGGACAAACCATCCACAGAGACAAACTGATATCTTTCTGACAGATAAGATCTAAACCAGGCCAGAACTTGTCCGTGTAGACCAATTTGGGTTTCCAATCTCTCCAAAAGAATGTGGTGATCGATGGTATCAAAAGCAGCACTAAGGTCTAAGAGCACGAGGACAGTTGCAGAGCCTCGGTCTAACGCCATTAAAAGGTAATTTACCACCTTCACAAGTGCAGTTTCAGTGCTATGATGGGATCTAAAACCAGACTGAAGCGTTTCGTATACATTGTTTGTCTTCAGGAAGGCAGTGAGTTGCTGCGCAACAGCTTTTTCAAATTATTTTGAGGGGAATGGAAGATTCGATATAGGCCGATTAGTTTTTCATATTTTCTGGGTCAAGGTTTGGATTTTTCAAGAGAGGCTTTATTACTGCCACTTTTAGTGAGTTTGGTACACATCCGGTGGATAGAGAGCTGTTTATTATGTTCAACATAGGAGGGCCAAGCACAGGAAGCAGCTCTTTCAGTAATTTATTTGGAATAGGGTCCAGTATGCAGCTTGAAGGTTTAGAGGCCATGATTATTTTCATCAATGTGTCAAGAGATATGGTACTAAAAAAACGTGTCTCCCTTGATCCTAGGTCCTGGCAAAGTTGTGCAGACTCAGGACAACTGAGCTTTGGAGGAATACTCAGACTTAAAGAGGAGTCCGTAATTTGCTTTCTAATGATCATGATCTTTTCCTCAAAGAAGTTCATGAATTTATCACTGCTAAAGTGAAAGTCATCCTCTCTTGGGGAATGCTGCTTTTTAGTTAGCTTTGCGACAGTATCAAAAATAAATTTTGGATTGTTCTTATTTTCCTCAATTAACTTGGAAAAATAGGATGATCAAGCAGCAGTGAGGGCTCTTCGATACTGCACGGTACTGTCTTTCCAAGCTAGTCGGAAGACTTCCAGTTTGGTGTAGCGCCATTTCCGTTCCAATTTTCTGGAAGCTTGCTTCAGAGCTCGGGTATTTTCTGTATACCAGGGAGCTAGTTTATTGCAAATGTTTTTAGGGGTGCTACTGCATCTAGGGTATTGCGCAAGGTTACATTGAGTTCCTCAGTTAGGTGGTTATCTGATTTTTGGACTCTGTCCTTGGGTAGGTGGAGGGATTCTGGAAGGGCATCTAGGAATCTTTGGGTTGTCCGAGAATTTATAGCACGACTTTTGATGATCCTTGGTTGGGGTCTGAGCAGATTATTTGTTGCGATTGCAAACGTAATAAAATGGTGGTCCGATAGTCCAGGATTATGAGGAAAAACATTAAGATCCACAACATTTATTCACTGCCAGAGTATGACTGTGGCAGTGAGTAAGTCCGGAGACATGTTGGACAAAACTGAGTGAGTCGATGATGGCTCCGAAAGCCTTTTGGAGTGGGTCTGTGGACTTTTCCATGTGAATATTAAAGGTCACCAAAAATGTGAATATTATCTGCCATGACTACAAGGTCCGATAGGAATTCAGGGAACTCAGTGAGGAACGTTGTATATGGCCCAGGAGGCCTGTAAACAGTATCTATAAAAAGTGATTGAGTAGGCTGCATAGATTTCATGACTAAAAGCTCAAAAGACAAAAACGTCTTTTTTTTGTAAATAGAAATTTGCTATCGTAAATGTTAGCAACACCTCCGCCTTTGCGGGATGCGCGGGGGATATGGTCACTAGTGTAACCAGGAGGTGAGGCCTAATTTAACACAGTAAATTCATCAGGCTTAAGCAATGTTTCAGTCAGGCCAATCACATCAAGATTATGATCAATGATTCTTGAACTGCACTGTTGGTTAAGGGCGTGTAAGTAAGCATTTCACGGTAAAGTCTACACTTGTTGTATTCGGCGCATGTGACAACTTTTGATTTGATTCAACAAGCACGGTACTTGCACAAATGACTGATGATTGGCTGAGAGAATTTGAGGAGAGCTCCTAACAACAAAACACTTTTTTCAACGCGATAGGTTTGATAAATTCACCTCTGAAGGTGAAATGCGTACTTACATTCTGAAATCTTGCTCTGATTTATCATCCAAAGGGTCCCAAAGATAACATGAAGTGTTGTTTTGTTAGATAAAATCCTTTTTCATATCCTAAAAAAGGTCCATATGACACGCACGATCGATTTTGTATTTCCACTCGTTCAATTTGCAAACAAAGGAATCTGTGAAAATCTCACCCTAAATGTTGTTTGAACGAGTCAAATCGCATTCGTATCTATTCCTCAGAGATCCTAGAATCGGGGTCATATGTCGTAAAATGTAGCTTCTAACCTTGTACAACAGCAAGCCTTTTCATTTTGGACAAAAATGATAGATATTCAGAGTTATGAAAACTGGTTGTTTTGCAAATGTTGAACTTATAATATGGCTACTAATACTTGGAAAGTCCAAGTATACAGATTTGATGATATTCTTGCAGAAAAATGGAATATGAATGCTAATGTCTTCATGATTTACCCAAATGTGCATTGGGACTTAAAAGTAAAAAGACACTTAAAGTCTTGAAGATCAGTCATACTCCCAAGTTATCCATTTGAAACTGTGCACATACACTGCTGTCATCTTGTGGACACTTGTCAACCAGAGTGATGGCTATAACAGAGACCTTTCTCTTGCATTTCAAAGATGGTGGTAAAAAAACTGGTTGTTTTTTTTTCTTTATATTTTCTTCTACCAGATCTATTGTATTATATTCTTCTACATTCAAAAGTGTTTCCTTTCAAATGGTACCAAGAATATGCATATCCTTGCTTCAGGGCCTGAGCTACAGGCAGTTAGATTTGGGTATGTCATTTAGGCGAAAAAAAGGGTCTATCCCTAAGAAGTTAAGAACTTGTAAGTAAGCATTTCACGGTAAAGTCTACACTTGTTGTATTCGGCGCATGTGACAAATAACTATTTTATTTTATTCAACAAGCACAGTACTTACACATGACTGATTGGCTGATAAAGATTTGGGGCTGTTTTGTTAGACTTCAGTGCGGCTTTTGACATAGTCTGCTGCTGGAAAAATGTATCTGTTATGGCTTGACACCCCCTGCTATATTGTGGATAAAGAGTTACCCGTCTAACAACACAGAGTGTGTTCTTTAATGGAAGTCTCTCCAACATAATCCAAGTACAATCAGGAATTCCCCAGGGAAGCTGTCTATGCCCCTTACTTTTTGTAATCTTTACTAACAACATGCCACAGGCTTTGAGTAAAGCCAGTGTGTCTAACCCTAAACCTCAATTAAATATTGTAGTAAATTATGTGGAAATAGAGCAAGTTAACGTGACTAAACTGCTTGGAGTAACCCAGGATTGTAAACCGTCATGGTCAAAACATGTTAATACAACAGTAGCTTAGATAGGTAGAACTCTACCTTCTTAACAGCACCATCAACAAAGCAGGTCCTACTAGTTTTGTCATACCTGGACAACTGTTCAGTCGTCTGGTCAGGTGCCACAGAGGGACTTAGGAAAATTGCAATTGGCTCAGAACAGGGCAGCAAGGCCAGGCCTTGGATGTACACAGACAGCAAACATGAATAATATGCATGTCAATCTCTCTTGGCTCAAAGTGGAGGAGAGATTGACTGTAGCCTATTGCCGTTTTGATGACATGATTCGCAAACAAGCTACACGCGCCACTCTCCAGAAAAGCAACCTCAGCCGCATAAATTATACAAATGTCTCTCTGACTAAAACTGTCACGTTCTAATCTGTACAGGCCCTTCCGGACTCGTCAGTTAAAAGTTACACATATCTGAGACCAGTGACAATCATATCAGTTCCGACCCAGACCCGTGAGATTATTTAGAATTCCATGGATATGTGTCAGGCTCTTGTGTAGCTGGTGCATAAAAGTCAGGCGCAGGAGAACAGTACTGAGTGAGCAAAACACTTTACTCAAACAAATAATCAAGCAAAACGCTAAACGCGTAAATACAAATACACATGCCAAACGCAAAACAGGCGAGGCATAATAGAAATGCACCAGCCGGAAAGAAACGGCTTAACAATAAACAATCACACACAAGGACATGGTGGAAAACAGAGGGTTAAATACAGAACAGATAATGATGGGGAATGCAAACCAGGTGTGTGAAAAACAAGACAAGACAAAAGGAAAATGAAAAGTAGATGGTGATGATTAGAAGACCGGTGACGTCGACCGCCGAATGCCGCCCGAACGAGGAGGGGAACCAACTTCAGTCGAAGTCGTGACACAGTGAAGACCTCTACTACGTGCACCACACACAGCAGGGCTTGACATTCAAGTAAATTTGCCATTGGCACACTGGGCAGGTGCCAACTGAAAGCTACTGGCCTGAATGGAAAACAAATACTGGCCCGGGTTAAGATCTGACAGGAAATCGAAAGATGTGCACATCATTTCAATAGCAGGTGATTTTTATCTTTAATTTGTGGGCTGAGCAAGTAGCCTATACTGGGTTCATACATACAGTGGGGCAAAAAAGTATTTAGTCAGCCACCAATTGTGCAAGTTCTCCAACTTAAAAAGATGAGAGAGGCCTGTAATTTTCATCATAGGTACACTTCAACTATGACAGACGAAATGAGAAAAAGAAATCCAGAAAATCACATTGTAGGATTTTTAATTTATTTATTTGCAAATTATGGTGGAAAATAAATAAGTATTTGGTCAATAACAAAAGTTTATCTCAATTCTTTGTTATATACCCTTTGTTGGCAATGACAGAGGTCAAACGTTTTCTGTAAGTCTTCACAAGGTTTTCACACACTGTTGCTGGTATTTTGGCCCAATCCTCCATGCAGATCTCCTCTGGAGCAGTGATGTTTTGGGGCTGTCGCTGGGCAACACGGACTTTCAACTCCCTCCAAAGATTTTCTATGGGGTTGAGATCTGGAGACTGGCTAGGCCACTCCAGGACCTTGAAATGCTTCTTACGAAGCCACTCCTTCGTTGCCCGGGCGGTGTGTTTGGGATCATTGTCATGCTGAAAGACCCAGCCACGTTTCATCTTCAATGTCCTTGCTGATGGAAGGAGGTTTTCACTCAAAATCTCACGATACATGGCCCCATTCATTCTTTCCTTTACACGGATCAGTCGTCCTGGTCCCTTTGCAGAAAAACAGCCCCAAAGCATGATGTTTCCACCCCCATGCTTCACAGTAGGTATGGTGTTCTTTGGATGCAACTCAGCATTCTTTGTCCTCCAAACACGACGAGTTGAGTTTTTACCAAAAAGTTNCTTCCATTTCCTAATAATTGCTCCCACAGTTGATTTCTTCAAACCAAGCTGCTTACCTATTGCAGATTCAGTCTTCCCAACCTGGTGCAGGTCTACAATTTTGTTTCTGGTGTCCTTTGACAGCTCTTTGGTCTTGGCCATAGTGGAGTTTGGAGTGTGACTGTTTGAGGTTGTGGACAGGTGTCTTTTATACTGATAACAAGTTCAAACAGGTGCCATTAATACAGGTAACGAGTGGAGGACAGAGGAGCCTCTTAAAGAAGAAGTTACAGGTCTGTGAGAGCCAGAAATCTTGCTTGTTTGTATGTGACCAAATACTTATTTTCCACCATAATTTGCAAATAAATTCATTAAAAATCCTACAATGTGATTTTCTGGATTTTTTTTCCTCATTTTGTCTGTCATAGTTGAAGTGTACCTATGATGAAAATTACAGGCCTCTCATCTTTTTAAGTGAGAGAACTTGCACAATTGGTGGCTGACTAAATACTTTTTTGCCCCACTGTACATAGGCAAGTCAAATTCAAGTGCTTTCAAGGACTTCATTCTAAAATATGGTCAGAATGTGGGCATTGTGTGACTAAATAGACGGCATGCTCCCGACACTAACACACAAATGAAGTGCCCATGTGGTATGTTGTGTCTGTTAATGTATGTTGTGTCTTTAAATGTGAAGACTTATTTTATCAAATAAATTCTCTAGGTTTAATTATTACGTGATTAAATTAGAATGAGATTAAAGTTAGAATTGTCCGAATATAACTTCAGATATTTTAATATCTGATCAATTAGTAATCTATTAATAAATTATTAATTGTTAACTCAGTCTCATTCCAAACGTCGTAAAATTCTTGGTTATCTGCACGAACCCTAGTTTCCGTAATGAATACAACAATATACAAATTGTATTTATTTACTAACTAACTAAATAATCACAAAAATACATCAAACAGTAGAAATTTGTTACTAACCATGATAGAAAAGTCCCTAGTGGGCTAAGCCGATATGACGGCTTGGTAGACAAAGGAAAGGGGTGGGGACTGAGAGAGTGGGAAAGACAATGGATTCACTACAGTCTATAATTATATTCATTAAAATGCTAACCCTTTGCACATGAACGGCCACTCATTCTGAATAAATTGCAATGTACATATTAATGCCTGGATGTCATTGTCTCTTGTTGAACTCTAAAAGGACGATCAAGTGTTTTCATCAGAGTCTCTGGTTAACTTTCCCAGAAGTCTTTTGTGGTTGGTGGTTAGAATGGATACTTCAGAGTACCATTCTGAAATGTTCTCAGAATAGATTATTAGGCGGTTGTCGGTATTCTGGTTCTAGACTTACATAATTTCTAGTTGCAGACTAGTAATTATACGTCTAACCATTTGAGACGTTTTATACACACGGGCGGTCCATGACACCTAATGTGATGTCTGGGCTCACGTGGGTGTGGCCACTGACTAGTTAACTTCTTAGGGAGCAGCGCATGAGGTGACCGTTTTGGAGAGCCTGGCGTGCCCAAAGTAAAATGCCTCCCATTCAGGCCCAGAAAATAGGATATGCACATATTTGGTACCATTGGATAGGAAACACTCTGAATTTTCTAAAAGTGTTAACCATTTGTCTGTGAGTAAAACAGAACGGATATGGCAGGCGAAACCCCAAGGAATTTCTGTCCTGGAAAAAGTGGTTTTGACAGAGTGCCTCATTTGGAACCCCTCCCTTATGAAAATGCCCTTATAAGGGCATATGAATGCAGTACCGATCGCTTCCTCTGGATGTCAACAGTCTCGAGACAGTGTTCAGTTTTGTTTTGGATGCATTAGAGCAGAGAAGAATAGGAAACCAGGAAGTGTCCCCTTCAAAGTCAACAGGAGAGATCGCGCGCTCCCGAAAAGGCGCGCACTGTGTTTTTTTGCGTCTTTATCGCTCAGTTTATATCCCGGTTGAATTATAATAGTAAATATACGTAAAAGTGTTCCTAAGGATACATTTAAAACTATATTTGATTGTTCTTGGACAAGTTTATAGGTATAAGATGAACGAGGTCTATTCACGTTTCAATGGAGTAGTGGAGGCTGTAGTTTCTGATTATAACGCGCGAACCAAATGGAGATTTATGGATAAAATACATTACTTTTTCTAACAAAAGAACCATGGATTGTCTTCGTTGGACACTTAGGAAGACCTCAGCAGAAGTTCTTCAACAGGTAATTGATTTGTTTTCGCTGTGAAATGTGTTGTGTGAACCGCGATGGTTTATGAATTCATGGCTATGGGAAAAATGTGAGGTGCTACCCTCAAACAATCAAATGTGCTGCTTTCGCCGTAAAGCCTTTTTGAAATCTGATGAGTATGAAACACTTGTATATTGGTGGATGTTTAATAATTCAACTTTTGGATTTTGAATTTGGCGCCTTGCATTTCACCTGGTAGTGTCGGGATTGGGGCGCTAGCGCACCACTGATCCCTAAGAAGTTAATCTTTATATGAAAATCCATACTCTCATTTAGAAGTTTAACATCACATTACATCTTTTTACAAATCGTTTCATGTTTAATCACATACGTTTCACAATATTTATATGTAAACCTGACAGCTGGGAAATGTACACTAACTACTTAGGGAGCAGTGGGGCGCTAGCCATCAAAAGCTCTGATTCTTGGCAATATCACAGCGTTGTCAGATTTCAAAAAGGCTTTACGGCGAAAGCACAACATTTGATTGTTTGAGGATAGCCCCTCTCATATTTTATGCAATAGCATAAATCCATAACCAAAACGGGTCTCACAAAACACATAAAATCGCTAATATAAAATCGCTTACCTTTGATGAACTTCTGCTGAGGGCTTCCCAAGTGTCCAACGAAGACAATCCATGCTTCTTTTGTTAGAAAAAGTCATTTATTATATCCATAAATCTCTGTTTGGTTGGCGCGTTATGATCATAAAATCCACCGTTGAGTCGCCCATTGAACCGTGAAGTGAACACGTTCAAATTATACCTTTACACTTACTACAAACAAATCAAACATCATTTTTAATGTTTCCTTAGGTATCATTCTATGTATATTTACTATAATATTTCAACCGGATTGTAGCCTGACTGATAAGAAAGGAAAATAAAAGGGAGGCGCGCTCTCGTGAACAAAAAAAGTATCTCATTTCCACTTCCTCCAGTAAATCTTCTTCCATGCGATTCCCTTTAGCCCTATTGTTTTGAAACCTTGTCTAAAGACTTGACATCCTGTGGAAGCCATAGGTACTGCAGTCTCAGTCCTACGTAACAGAAAAATGAATAGCCACAAAAAAAACTGCAAGTCCGTATGGATTTTCCTCAGGTTTTCGCCTGCTATATCACTTCTGTTATACTCACATTATTTTAACACTTAGAAACTTCAGAGTGTTTCCTATCCAATAGTACTAATTATGTGCATATCCTATTTTCTGGGCCTGAATGGCAGGCATTTTACTTTGGGCACGCCAGACTCTCCAAAACCGTCTCCTCGGCTAAGAAGTTAAGAGATACAGTTGTGTGTGTGTTTCCTGTCCTTCATGAGATCACCAAATGAAACACAATCGTCATAACTGTCCCGTAAGTGTCCACGGACCATTCCCTCATTCTCAAAAATAGAAATATTGTTTATTTCTCCCATTTTAGGGATTAGGAGTTTTGAACAAAAGAAGGACTTTGTTCTGGTAGACGCAATACTGCATGGCAGTTTCTACCAGGTATTTATGACCTGGGGGGAGAAGAGAAAGAGAGAGAACCTTGAATGAGCTACAGGACAAAATAAAAACCCTCCAACCGAAAAAGGCATGTGGTGTTGATGGTATGATCAAATATACAGACAGACAACAAATTCCAGTTGGCTATTCTAAAACTCTTTCAAATCATCCTTAGCTCTGGCATCTTCCCCAATATTTGGAACCAAGGACTGATCACCCCAATCCACAAAAGTGGAGACAAATTTGAGCCCAATAAGTACCGTGGGATATGAGTCAACAGCAATCTTGGGAAAATCCTCTGCATTGTCATTAACAGCAGACTCATAAACATTGTGAAAACATTGTACTGAGCAAATGTCAAATTGGCTAATTACCGTATGACAGACCACGTATTCACCCTCCACACCCTATCTGACAAGTCTTCTCATGCTTTGTTGATTTAAAAAAAGCCTTTGACTCAATTTGGCATGAAGGTCTGCTATACAAATTGATGGAAAGTGGTGTTGGGGGAAAAACATATGACATAAAATCCATGTACACAAACAACAAGTGTGCGGTTAAAATAGGCAAAAAGCGCACACATTTCTTCCCACATGGCCGTGGGGTGAGACAGGGATGCAGCTTAAGCCCCACCCTCTTCAACATGTATATCAACGAATTGGCGAGGGGACTAGAAAAGTCAGCAGGACCTGGCCTCACCCAACTAGAATCTTAAGTCAAATGTCTACTGTTTGCTGATGATCTGGTGCTTCTGTCCCCAACCAAGGAGGGCCTACAGCAGCACCTAGATATTCTGCACAGATTCTGCCAGACCTGGGCCCTGACAGTAAATCTCAGTAAGACCAAAATAATGGTGTTCCAAAAAAGGTCCAGTCGGCAGGACCACAAATACAAATTCCATCTAGACACCGTTTCCCTAGAGCACACAGAAAAAACGATACACCTTGGCCTAAACATCAGTGCCACAGGTAACTTCCACAAAGCTGTGAATGATCTGAGACAAGGCAAGAAGGGCATTCAATGCCATCAAAAGGAAAATAACATTTGACATACCAATTAGGATCTGGCTAAAAGTACTTGAATCAGTTATAGAACCCATTGCCCTTTATGGTTGTGAGGTCTGGGGTCCGCTCACCAACCAAGAATTCACAAAATGGGACAAACACCAAATTGAGAGACTGCATGCAGAATTCTGCAAAAATATCCTCCGTGTACAACAGAACACCAAATAATGCATGCAGGGCAGAATTAGGCCAATAGCCGCTAATTATCAAAATCCAGAAAAGAGCCGTTAAATTCTACAACCACCTAAAAGGAAGCGATTCCCAAACCTTCCATAACAAAGCCATCACCTACAGAGATGAACCTGGAGAAGAGTCCCCTAAGAAAGCTGGTCCTGGGGCTCTGTTCACAAACACACCCCGCAGAGTCCCAGGACAGCAACACAATTAGACCCAACCAAATCATGAGAAAACAAAACTAAGCAAACTAGAATGCTATTTGGCCCTAAACAGAGAGTACACAGTGGCAGAAGACCTGACCACTGTGACTGACCCAAACTTGGTTCACAGGAAAGCTTTGACTATGTACAGACTCAGTGAGCATAGCCTTGCTATTGAGAAAGGCCGCCGTAGGCAGACCTGGCTCTCAAGAGAAGACAGGCTATGTGCACACTGCTCACAAAATGAGGTGAAAACGGAGCTGCACTTCCTAACCTCCTCCCCAGTGTATGACCATATTAGAGACACAAATTTCCCTCAGATTACACAGATCCACAAATAATTTGAAAACAAACCCAATTTTGATAAACTCTCATATCTACTTGGTGAAATACCACAGTGTGCCATCACAGCAGCAATATTTGTGACCTGTTGCCACAAGAAAAGTTCACCCAGTGAAGAACAAACACCATTGTAAATACAACCCATATTTATTCTTATTTATTTTCCCTTTAGTACATCGTTACAACACTGTATATATACACACAATGACATTTGTAATGTCTTTATTCTTTTGGAACTTCTGTGAGTGTAATGTTTACTGTTTACTTATTTTTATTGTTTATTTCACTTTTGTATATTATCTACCTCACTTGCTTTGGCAATGTTAACATATGTTTCCCATGCCAATAAAGCCCCTTGAATTGGAGAGGGGGGGCGCTATGATCCTCCCCCAGGGCACGTTATGACAGGTAGCTAGTCAGTCTCGCCATTTGAGATGTTAGAGTTATTGAAGGATTATTATTTCATGTTTTAAAACAAGAAAGCGACCAAAAACTGTGTTCCCTTTGTAATGGAACGCTTTGTATGGAAAACCCAATTAAAAGACAACATTAGATTTTGTCTTGCTCATAGTAACGGCACATGGTTTGTGCAACAGACTAGCACAACACCCATCAATTGAAACGGCTGGAAACAAACAAAAGCAGCAACATCCTAACTGACCAGAAATTAAATCACGGAATAAGTAGGCTTACAGTACATTCATAAAGTATTCAAACCTTTTGACTTTTTCCAAATTTTGCTATATGTTACAGCCTTATTCTAAAATAGATTAAATCATTTTTTCCCCCTCAATCTACACACAATATCCCATAATGACAAAACAAAAACAGGTTTAGACATTAAGGTAATGTGTAAATATATAATGAAATATCACATTTACATAAGTATTCAGACCCTTTACTCAGTACTTTGTTGAAGCACCTTTGGCAGCGATTACAGCCTCGAGTCTTCTTGGGTATGACGCTACAAGCTTGGCACACCTGTATTTGGGGAGTTTCTCCCATTCTCTGCAGATCCTCTCAAGCTCAGTCAGGTTGGATGGGGAGCGTCGCTGCATAGGTATTTTCAGGTCTTTCCAGAAATGTTAGATCGGGTTCAAGTCCGGGCTCTGGCTGGGCCACTCAAGGACATTTAGAGACTTGTCACGAAGGCACTCCTGCGTTGTCTTGACTGTGTGCTTAGGGTCATTGTTCTGTTGGAAGGTGAACCTTCACCCCAGTGAGGTCCTCAGCGCTCTGGAGCAGGTTTCATCAAGGATCTTGCTGTAATTTGCGTCGTTCATCTTTCCCTCGATCCTGACTAGTCTCCCAGTCCCTGCCTCTGAAAAACATCCCCACAGCATGATGCTGCCACGACCATGCTTCACCGTAGGGATGGTGCCAGGTTTCCTCCAGATGTGATGCTTTGGCATTCAGGCCAAAAAGTTCAATCTTGTTTCCATCAGACCAGAGAATCTTGTTTCTCATGGTCAGAGTCCTTCAGGTGCCTTTTGGCAAACTCCTAGTGGGCTGTCATGTGCCGTTTACTGAGGAGTGGCTTCCATCTGGCCACTCTACCGTGAAGGCCTCATTGGTGGAGAGCTGAAGAGATGGTTGTTCTTCTGGAAGGTTCTCCCATCTCCACAGAGGAACTCTGGAGCTCTATCAGAGTGACCATTGGGTTCTTGGTCACCTCCCTGACCAAGGCCCTTTTCCTCTGATTGCTCAGTTTGGCCAGGTGGCCAGCTCTAGGAAGAGTCTTGGTGGTTCCAAACTTGTTCCATTTAAAAGTGATGGAGGCCGCTGTATTCTTGGGGACCTTCAATGCTGCGGACATGTTTTGGTACCCTTACCCAGTTCTGTGCCTCGACACAATCCTGTCTCGGAGCTCTACGGACAATTCCTTCGACCTCATGGCTTGGTTTTTGCTCTGACATGCACAGTAAACTTTGGGACCTTTATAGAGACAGGTTTGTGCCTTTCCAAATCATGTTCAATCAATTAAATTTACCACAGGTGGACTCCATTTAAGTTGTAGAAATCAAGGATGATCAATGGAAACAGGATGCACCTGAGCTCAATTTCGAGTCTCCTAGCAAAGGGTCAGAATACTTATGCAAATCATGTATTTGTTTTAAATTTTTTATAAATTAGAAAACATTTCTAAAAACCTGTTATCGCTTTGTCATTATGGGCTATTGTGTGTGGACTGAAGAAAAATGTGTATATAATTTAAGAATGAGGCTATAACGTAACAAAATGTGGAAAAAGTCAAGGGGTCTGAATACTTTCCGAATGCACTGTATATTGGAGCAGTAGAAGTTCTAAATCAGCTACCTTAACCAATGACTTTAAGGACCAAATAGCCTAGAGGAAATGTCTGATTTTCAAGGTAGGCTATTCCATGATGACTGAATTGTGCATCGCCAATGTTCAACCAAGACTTTGAACGTTTTAAATAGCTGGTTTGCGTACCCATTCTTGCCTTAGCATTTACTTGGAACATCTTTCCTACTGCTTTCCTCCATGCAACAACCAGCTGTTTGAGAGCTGCGAGCTCTCCCTGGCCGACAGATAATGAATAGGCTATATGTGTGCAGCGCACATGTGATAATCAACATAACAAAAACAGCTTCAGGAATCCATCAGTTTGTTTAATCAATTATATAGCAGTGATACATTTTTTTTTAAATAATGGTATTTTTAAATCACTGGCCCAAGCGGGCCACTGACAGTGATGATCGACTGCCCGAAGGGTTTCCAAAACCTTCCCTGTATGTTGAGCCCTGATACACACAGACCGGGGCATGCCAGTGCCATTCTTGCCTCATCAGAAAGTTGGTTTATTTTTGGTCAATTGCACATTACTGTTTTAATAAACCATGATGATAAAAAAAATAAACTAATTGTGAACCAAAAACTAATGTGACCAGGTAAATTAGCACCCTTGCGACCAATTAAAAATGTGTTGCACTGTGAAGGGGTTAAACCAAGGCCTCATAAATTGTGTTATGATAAACTGTAAGGTCTCCTGTAAGACCTCGGTGTGTGTTAACACCTGTTTTGAGTGTTGTACCCTTCAGACACTATCAGAAGGCAGAAACCACCTACACTCATACTCCTCCTGTCTGGGCCCCACCATGGCTGTCTGAGGTTCTGAGAATACGACTGGTTTTCTGAGAACACAAGGCTGCCGCAGGCCTGATGAAAACAGCCACCTGTCAGAAGATGCTTAGACTCGTTCACCTTGTTTTGACCCTATACTTGTATTAAAAAGGTCAAGTTTCGCTCAAACACACTTCTGAGATTTTAATTGCTGACAAGATGGTTTCTGCTGTCAGGGGGAGGTTAGATTTATTAAAATGTTGTTGCCAGGGAAAGTCACGCAAGGGGAACTGGGGAGGCTATATAAGTTATAGGATGTCTTAGACACTTTGCAGAACCTGGGGAGAGCTATCATATACTGTGCTCTGTACCAACTTCTGCCTACAATTGTATTACTAAAGGAGAATCCTAATACTTAAACAAAGAGTATGTGTTTACTTTCTACTACGAATTTATACATTAGAGAATTATATAGAACTGATCATCTGTTGAAGAAATTAACCAACTACTTCCAGGTCAAACAGTTGCAAATGCGACTGTTTTGGTCGCAGTATCGAACCCTGGGTCAACAGCAGCCGTCTCGGTCATAGCGATAGAACAAGGTCTCGGTGGCCAGAGCAGAGGACACACTTCCTAGGAGTCGGGGTTCAAAGGTCATAGGCCGGTAAAGACCAGGTCATGCGATGACTCAAGACTGAGAGCAGATTGGTCCTGTAGATATTACGCTAGCTAACTAACTAACTATAGGGGAGACTGGTAAGTTGGTTAAGATACCCCTTGTTCCTAGGAAACCATACACAAAATTAATAATGTGACCAAATATTTAGGAAGGAAGAAACCACCCAAAAATTCAAAGTCAAATCAATGTATTGTTTTATAGGTTTCATGATGCTTGTATCCAAACCAAAGTAGATCATTTTAAGAGCCAATGACCATGGGGCCAATGAGCCAATGAGCCAATGACCATGGGGTAATTTCAGCCACCATACAAACGACAATTACATTTAGTAAGTTTTATCATATTTTTGCAATGTGAACTCAAACAGATGCCAGCAGGCCTCCTTGTCCTTATTGGACATTGAGCTTTTTCTCATTAGAAAATAAATGCTATGTTTAGGACAAGTCAAGACCCTTTCCCAGATACTCTCCTTGCTTTGTGATACAGTCAATTAAAATGTTAGATTTTCTATGTAGAGGATCCATGTTACATTGAAATTGTATGCTCATACAGAAGCTTGTGAGCTAGCTTAAGCTACATGTTATGTATTACGTTAACATTGGCGGCACCATCAGAAAATAAGCCAATAAATTGCCTCTATTCAACCAGTGTTTGTGGTGTTAGCCTACATTGGAGTTTGTTGTGGTATTACAGAGCTGTTAAAGTGGACCTCACAGACCTCTCTTTGGTAGCATTGTGGTCCTCTTCCAGACAGGAAACTAACCAACCCACTGACTGACTGTTGTCTTCGTCTCTGTGCCTTTCTTTGTGCAGATTGAAGAATGGAGTTGGCCAACCATGGTCTTATGCTCCTGCAGCAGCTCAACGCTCAGAGGGAGTTTGGCTTCCTGTGCGACTGCACCGTTGTCATCGGAGACGTCTTCTTCAAAGCCCACAAGGCGGTACTGGCCGCCTTCTCCAACTACTTCAGAATGCTCTTCATACACCAGGACAGGTATGGTAAATGCCACGGTAACGCCTCTACCTGTAGGCTACATTGCTCTAGGCCAACACCATATTCACTAATGATTTACGACAGTGAGAAAGTTCAGCTGAAACTTAACCCTTTCCTGCTTGGACTATTCAAACAAGTTCACCTAAAGATTGTAGTAAATAATGTGCAACTCAATAAGGACAGGACAATGTATATGTTTGGTGATCAATAAAAGCTCATGTTTGCGTCAGTGTTTTGAATTCAAGACGTTTTGAAGTGGCACATTTTTATATATATATATATATATATTTATTTATGGAATTAAAAATCTAACAATTTCTTTTCAGTGATTGCGTACGCCTGAAGGCAGCCGATATCCAGCCAGACATCTTCAGCTACTTCCTCAACCTGATGTACACAGGGAAGCTGGCCCCTCAGCTCATCGACCCAGCCCGGCTGGAACAGGGGGTCAAGTTCCTCCACGCCTACCCCCTCCTCCAGGAGGCCAGCCAGACTGCCTTCTCCCACCCCGAGCCCAGCCTGCCCCTCTCTACTTCCCTCTTTGGCATTCAGATCTCTGACCAGCAGGTGGCGCTGTCCGACAGGCTGCCTGCTCAACGCCAGCTCTCCTCGCCCTTTGACCTGGACAGCCTCCCTGACGGGAAGTATCCGTCCATGTCTGATGTAGCAGCATCTTTCGCAAACCACGCGTCCAAGCTTGACTCTTCATTTCAGGAAATGGTGGAGGCTTCGACCAGCGGCCACCTGTCCTCGTATGAGGACAAGCATAGAGGTGACACCCTGACAGGAGAGGTTCCCTCCTCGGATAACGCCAACACCATTCTCCATGTGAAGCCAAGCATCATGAAGAGGAGTGCCTCCTTCAGGAAGCACTACTCCTGCCACCTGTGTGGCAGCCGCTTCAACCAGAGGAACCTTTTGAGGGAGCACCTCCTGCAGCACAGCCAGGCCCAGCTCCCCCTGGTGGCCGAACCCAGCGGCGCACACTCCCCTGTCATCCCAGGAGGAGGATCCACCACACCAGAGGTAGAGGAGGTGCTGCTAAGGAGATGTGGAGAACGGTCTGCTGACATGACAGTTGAGATGCTGAGTGACAGCGAGCAAGCACCTCTCTCTGGTTCCAACATGGACTCTCCCAGAGCTGAGTTGTTGATGTCGGGGTGGTCAACGAGGTGTCAGTCCCAGGACGACACCCCACCCCCATCAGACATTGCGGATATCGACAACCTTGAGAGTGCCGACCTGGACCACGAGGTGAAGCGCAGAAAGTACGAGTGCTCCACCTGCGGACGAAAGTTCATCCAGAAGAGCCACTGGCGAGAGCACATGTACATACACACGGGAAAGCCCTACAAGTGCAGTGCCTGCGGCAAGAGCTTCTGTCGTGCCAATCAGGCAGCGCGCCACGTGTGTCTGAGCCAGGGCGCTGAAGCCTACACCATGGTGGACCGGCAAAGTATGGAGCTGTGTGCTGCAGGGGACGACACCAGCCAGATGGAGGTGCTGTTCTTAGGCTCGGCCAGGCCCTACAAGTGTAATGTCTGTGAGACCACCTTCTCCAGCCCCAACGAGGTCATCAAGCACCTGTGCTTCAGCCAAGGGGTGCTAGCAGGCCTGCAGGGGCAGGCAGGGGTGGAGCTGCTGCAGGGGCAGGAGTTACCCAAAGACGAGGGCTCCGATTCGTCCGGCGCCGGCCCCCTCATTACGCCCATAAAAACTGAGCAGATCTTGGTGGAGTAGCACCACAACAAAAGAACCAGTCTTATATTTCTGTTTTCTTATACATGTTTATTTTTTTACTTCATAAGTTATGGTCTGTAGTTAAGCTAAAGGTTTAGTTAGTTAAGTTCTGTATGTGTAGGAGGTGTTTTGTACAGTGAGGGGAAAAAAGTATTTGATCCCCTGCTGATATTGTACGTTTGCCCACTGACAAAGAAATGATCAGTCTATAATTTTAATGGTAGGTTTATTTGAACAGTGAGAGACAGAATAACAACAAAAAAAATCCAGAAAAACGCATGTGAAAAACGTTATAAATTGATTTGCATTTTAATGAGGGAAATAAGTATTTGACCCCTCTGCAAAACATGACTTAGTACTTGGTGGTAAAACCCTTGTTGCCAATCACAGAGGTCAGACGTTTCTTGTAGTTGGCCACCAGGTTTGCACACATCTGATTTGTCCCACACGTCTTTGCAGATCTTCTCCAAGTCATTAAGGTTTTGAGGCTGATGTTTGGCAACTCGAACCTTCAGCTCCCTCCACAGATTTTCTATGGGATTAAGGTCTGGAGACTGGCTAGGCCACTGCAGGACCTTAATGTGCTTCTTCTTGAGCCACTCCTTTGTTGCCTTGGCCGTGTGTTTTGTGTCATTGTCATGCTGGAATACCCATCCATGACCCATTTTCAATGCCCTGGCTGAGGGAAGGAGGTTCTCACCCAAGATTTTACGGTACATGGCCCTGTCCATCGTCCTTTTGATGCAGTGAAGTTGTCCTTTCCCCTTAGCAGAAAAACACCCCCAAAGCATAATGTTTTCACCTCCATGTTTGACGGTGGGGATGGTGTTCTTGGGGTCATAGGCAGCATTCCTCCTCCTCCAAACACGGCGAGTTGAGTTGATGCCAAAGAGCTCCATTTTGGCCTCATCTGACCACAACACTTTCACCCAGTTGTCCTCTGAATCATTCAGATGTTCCTTGGCAAACTTCAGACGGGCATGTATATGTGCTTTCTTGAGCAGGGGGACCTTGCGGGCACTGCAGGATTTCAGTCCTTCACGGCGTAGTGTGTTACCAATTGTTTTCTTGGTGACTATGGTCCCAGCTGCCTTGAGATCATTGACAAGATCCTCCCGTGTAGTTCTGGGCTGATTCCTCACCGTTCTCATGATCATTGCAACTCCACAAGGTGAGATATTGCATGGAGCCCCAGGCCGAGGGAGATTGACAGTTNTCTTTTATACAGGTAACAAGCTGAGATTAGGAGCACTCCCTTTAAGAGAGTGCTCCTAATCTCAGCTCATTACCTGTATAAAAGACACCTGGGAGCCAGAAATCTTTCTGATTGAGAGGGGGTCAAATACTTATTTCCCTCATTAAAATGCAAATCAATTTATAACATTTTTCACATGCGTTTTTCTGGATTTTTTTGTTGTTATTCTGTCTCTCACTGTTCAAATAAACCTACCATTAAAATTATAGACTGATCATTTCTTTGTCAGTGGGCAAACGTACAAAATCATCAGGGGATCAAATACTTTTTTCCCTCACTGTATCTACTGAAAATGCTTCCTTAAGATTATTTAACAGCAAAAGCCAGAGACTGGGACGTTTTGTTGTTGACCATCAATCACACCACCAGCCAGAGAAATGCTTATTAAGTGTCCATTTGAATACCACACACCGTACAAAACGGTCATATTTTTCTGACATGGTGTTGCATTAGTTTGTCCATTTATCCTCATATGCATAGGCAACCAGTTGGCAAAGTACCAGTTGGCAAAGTAGTATGCCACTATATGTTACTCAAAATATGTGCTGCAGTAGAGTTCCTATTGTAAGTATGACTTGGCCCTTGTCATATTGTCAAAGTCTCTTTTTGGTGCTTAGTTGTTTTCATAGGTCTGTCACATTGGTTTCTGTTACTTTATTTGAAGTGGCCATTGGCTGTGGTCGAACCTCTCACTCAGCTTTTAGCTCCAGACAGAAACAGGAAGCTGAGACAGAATTCCGGAGGAAGTAATGTTTCTCTACAATCCAATGATGGAGTAGATGCCAGGGGAAGCAACAGGCAGGCAGTCACACAGACACAATGGAGATCTCAACACAAAGAGGAACAGTGGCTCCTTTTCCTGAGTGTTACCTAGTGCTGTACACTGATGAAATAAGTATTTCAGTCCAATCAACCACATACCATGGCCTAGTAGGTTTGGTCCAGCAGGCTGTCTTCCTTTGGCAGTTTTCAGTCAGCTTGTAAGCTGAACATGTACCATGAAATTGTGTAATTCCACGGTGTATATACTGAGTGTACAAGACAGGAACATGAGAGTGACCAGGTGAATGCTATGATTCCTTAATGATGTCAGCTGTTAAATCCACTTCAATCAGTGTAGATGAATGTGAGGAGACAGGTTAAAGAAGGTTGTTAAGCCTTGAGACAACTGAGACATGGATTGTGTATTTGTACCATTCAGAGGGTAAATGGGCAAGACTATATATTTAATGTGCCTTTGAATAGGGTATGGTAGTAGATGCCAGACGCGCCGGTTTGTTTAAGAACTGCAACTCTGCTGAGTTTTTCACGCTTGACAGTTTCCCGTGTGTATCAAGAATGGTCCACCACCCAAAGGACATCCAGCCATCTGTAGAAGCTTTGGAGTCAACATGGGCCAGCATCCCTGTGGAATTCTTTCGACACCTTGAAGTCCGTGCCCCGACGAATTGAGGCTGTTCTGAGGGCAAAGGGGGGTGCAACTCAATATTAGGAAGGTGTTCCTGATGTTTTGTAGACTCAGTGTATAATTAGCTTATGTGCATTGTTTTGAGCAGGCATTTTGTTACTTTCTGTGTTACATCTGCCAACTGTGTGGGTATGAAACCTCCCCATTGAAGAAACACAATTACTATAGAAGTAACAGGGCAATGTAGGCCCGTCGTGAGGATTGTGTTGGTTACAATAAGAGACCTCAGCAGAAGCAAGGACTGTAGCTCTATACGTCATGTTTACAGTCGTGCCATTTTATAAACCTTTTATTTTAAAATAGCTACTGTCTGTATTTTAAACACGTTATTCCTGTTAAGGATATTACATTGATGTAATACCTTTTAAGGGAGTTTTTAATCCAGTACAATATTGTACACCTTCCCAATAGTGTTTAACATGTATTTTTAACCCTCCTGTTGTGTTAGTTTCATGTTAATTAATTCTGTGTTCCCGGTCCAAAATGACCGCCCCATTATAGCTGATTATAAATCCATAATACACATATGAATCACCTAATGTTGTTAGATCTTTTGATCAACTTAAGTTCTTGTGAACATCACAAGTTTTGAACTTCTATTTGCTATTTATGGCATGTAGGCCTCATTGAACTGAGCTCACTCGTTTTTGAGTAAAAAAAGCATAATGTATGGATTATTTTGACTATAACAAATACTCAGATGAAACATATTGTGCTATTTATTACAGACTACTTTGTGTCAAAGTTTAACAAGGACTCTCCTCCTCACCAATGTCATGATCAAAGATATGATCAAGAGCCTCACATCCAGTATATTGTTTGGTCATTGTGCTGCCACCGAATGAATTGTAAGCAAGGCCTCAAAAAAGCTTTATATACCAGAGGTGCGAGAAAAGTTCTATATATTATTGAAACAATGTTGCGATTGTTTGTGAGAATGCCAACAGGTGTGGTTCCCGTGGGGGAAAGATTCTATTGGGGAAAGGTTCCTGTGGGGGTTGCCATGGAAGCAAAGAAGGGGAGTGAGGTGTGTGTGTCTGTGCTCAAACATACACATGCATGTGGGGGTCTGGGAGAGGAAGTGTGTCCATCTGATGAATGGGCATGTGCCTGAACTAAATTTTATACACTAATTGTAGTCTTACCCATTCATTTCTAATGACAGGTCATTTTTGACCAGGAACACCACAGGTGTACAAAATAAAAAAAACACCCAATATTTTATGAAAATCATCAAAATGTATTTTGTGTGTTCAGATGCCCTGTGTAGACAAAGTCATGGAACGTTATGACAATCAGATTAAATTAACTACATTTTTCAGAGAGAACTTGTAAAAATCGGTCCAATTCGACAGGACCACAGCAGGAGGGTTAATGACTACCTCATCTCTGTACCCGCACATACAATTATCTTTAAGGTCCCTCAGTCAAGCAGTGCATTTCAAACACAGATTCAACCACAAAGACCAGGGAGGTTTTCCAATGGCTCGTAAAAATGTTAAAAGCAGACATTGAATATCCCTTTGAGCATGGTGAAGTTATTAATTACACTTTGAATGGTGTATCAATACACCCAGCCACTACAAAGTTACAGGCGTCCTTCCTAACTCAGTTGCCGGAGAGGAAGGAAACCGCTCAGGATTTCACCAAATTTTAAATCAGTTATGAAGTTTAATGGCTGTAATAGGATGGATCAACAACATTGTAGTTACTCCACAATACTAACGTAATTGACAGAGTGAAAAGGAAGCCTGTACAGAATAAAAATATTCCAAAACATGCATCCTGTTTGCAACAAGGCACTAAAGTAATACTGCAAAAAATGTGGCAAAGCAATTCACTTTTTCTCCTGAATACAAAGTGTTATGTTTGGGGAAAATCCAATACATTACTGAGTACCAGGATAAAAAAAACTGAATTAAGCTAAGCACAGGCAAAATCCTAGAAGAAAACCTGGTTGTCTGTTTTCCACAAGACACTGGGCGATGAAGTCACCTTTCAGCAGGACAATAACCTAAAACACAACGCCAAATCTACACTGGAGTTGCTTACCAAGACGACAGTGAATGTTCCTGAGTGGCCGATTTACAGTTTTGACTTAAATCTACTTGAAGATCTTTGGCAAGACCTGAAAAATGTCAAGAAAATAATAAATGGGCAAATTTTGCACAATCCAGGGTGGAAAGATCTTAGACTTACCCAGAAAGAATCACAGTTATAATCGCTATGTGCTTCTACAAAGTATTGACCCAGGGGTGTGAATATTTATGTCAATGAGATTTATTATTTTCAATAAATGCGCAAAAAATATGTTTTCACTTTGTCATTATCAGGTAGTGTGTGTAGATGGGTGAGATTTTGAATTCAGGCTGTAACAACAAAATATGGAATAAGTCAAGGGGTATGAATACTTACTGAAGACACTAAATAATTAAATCAGAGGTCTAATAATGGGCTAAGTTTATGCCTATCCTATCTACACCTTATCCAGGGTGGGGCAGGGCCAAATGGAATGGTTCCTTACTACTTTAGCACGGATTGAGTCTTCATGCTAACTGAGCAAAGGAGACATAGTTCAGCCACATTTATTAGCTCAAAGACACAATATAAAGTGATTGTACGTGTGTTGTTACACGGGGAAGGACTTCTCACAACTCAAAAGCCGCATTAGTCAGGCATGGTGAAATGAATACTATTGAAGTGTACTTTTCAGAGCTCAAAAGAGCTCATGTTTCTCCATATTCATCAAACTTAAAGGGATACTTCGGGATTTGGGAAATGAAGCCCTTTATCTACTTCCCCAGAGTCAGATTAACTAAATGTATGGATACCATTTTTATGTCTCTGCATCCAGTATGAAGAAAGTTAGAGGTCGTTTTGTGAGCCAATGCTAACATTTTGCGGGTGGGAGAGAGCGAGAGAGGGTTGAGGATGAGGCTTGAAGCGCTGGGCATCTTATGACATGCATTATACCTAGGAGGAGCGGACTCTGGAGTAACGTTGAACGTCCTTTGAGCTAGCTAGTTAATAAGCTTGAGCTAGCTACCTAACAAGCTTATGTATGCAGAGCAGCATCAGAATTAAAAACACGTCTTACCTTTTGTAGTTAATAAGTCAAACGTGATAAGTAGGCCTATAGTATCCTTAACTAGCATTGAACAAGTGAATCCATTCTTCTCTAGCTTCTTAAGAATTTTTATCCCCATCTTCTGTATCAAGCTTGTAACATCAGTACAGTAGCCTATGCTTGGGGGGGGGGGGCAGGTAAAAGACACAGGCAAAGATTGTCAGCTTGCAGGCAGACACTGGAATATGTTTGAGTGACAGAGTAGGGATTTTGTATATGCGTTTTGTTGTGGGACTAGAAAAAAATGCCTGGCATGTAAAACAACATTATTAACCATGCTTTTGAAGAAACAGTTCTGTTCCGGAACAGCATGGATCACTTCCGTTCAAGATTACGTTTCTGTTCAAGGTTCCATTCCCGCCTGCTGTTTACCGGAGTACTCCTTAGGACTAGCTGGCTAAGCTAGCACAGAGTGTCCTTCATTCCTGCCTGCCTGTCCTTCGGGGGTGAAGGACACTCTACCGGTATGTACTAGCTATAGCTACCTTTGTCTCCCCTGCCTCTTCTTCTTCTGTGGGGTTTATCGGTGGTTGGCATCCAACGTCACGGTACATTACCGCCATCTGCTGTACTGGAGCACCCCTGCCATCCATCTATGTACTGGGTCATAGCTTAAACATTTACCAATAGAAGTATAAAAGAGGGGTTCCTGTAGCTGCAGGAATGCCCACATACAGGAACGCCCTAAATTGCGGCCTGTCCCTTTAAGAGTGACACGACTTCACAGCTAGCATGAGCTCACAGTGTTAATTAGCCTAACACCCAAGTTCAGCTCGCCATTGTGGCTGTGCAGAGAATCTCTGGTTTTCTAACATTATTATTATGTTTTATCCTTCACTGTGCGTGAATGCAAGAACTGTGAGAATAGTATTTGTTTTATGTTTCCTGACAACATTGTCATTGTGCAGCATTTTATGCACTAATTTTTATGCTAGCTAGCTAAGAAACTACTGTTAGCCCCATTTTGCCTGTTGTTGTTGCCATTTTTGAGTCACTGTATTGTCATGGCAGATAGTTTTCTTGTTTATTGCTAGATATACAGTGCATTTGGAAAGTATTCAGACCCCTTCACTTTTTCCACATTTTGTTACATTATAGCCTTATTCTAAAATTGATAAAAATATTTTTTCCCCTCATCTACACACCATACTCCATAATGAGAAATCGAAAACAGGTTTGTCGAAATGTTTGCTGATTTCTTAAATATAAAAAACAGATACCTTATTTACATAAGTATTCAGACCCTTTGCTAGGAGTCTCAAAATTGAGGTCAGGTGCATCCTGTTTCCATTGATCATTCTTGGCAGGTTTCTACAACTTGATTGGAGTCCACCTGTGGTAAATTCAATTGATTTGACATGATTTGGAAGGCACACACCTGTCTATAATGTATCACAGTTGACAGTGCATGTCAGAGCAAAAACCAAGCCATGAGGTCGAAGGAATTGTTCACAGAGCTCCAAGACAAGATTGTGTCGAGGCACAGATCTTGGGAAGGGTACCAAAAATGTCAGCAGCATTGAAGGTCCCCAAGAACACAGTGGCCTCCATAATTCTTAAAATGGAAGAAGTTTGGAACCACCAAGACTACCTAGAGCTGGCCGCACGGCCAAACTGAGCAATCAGGGGAGAAGGGACTTTGTCAGGGAGGTGACCAAGAACCCGATGGTCACTGAGAGCTCCAGAACCTTCCAGAAGGACAACCATCTCTGCAGCACTCCACCAATCGGGCCATTATGGAAGAGTGGCCAGACGGGAGCCACTTCTCAGTAAACGGCACATGACAGCCCACTTGGAATTTGTTAAAGGCACCTAAAGGGCTCTCAGACCATGAGAAACAAGATTCTCTTGTCTGATGAAACCAAGATTGAACTCTTTGGCCTGAATGCCCAGCGTCACGTCGGTCACATTTTCTGTTTTATTTTGAGTGTGTTTCCTTAGGTTACCGCTGGAGGGCACCCTTACCTTGTTTCTAGTTTCCAGGTTACCCTGATTGTTTCTTATTGGTTTCACCTGTGTTTGATTTCCCCCTGTTCACCTTGTTGCCTGGCTTTTTAGGTTCTTGTTTTGGCCTGGATCCTTGCTTAGGTCTTATGTTTTGTTTAGTGCACTCTTGTGCTGTTGCCTTGTTTTTGTCAAGACTTTAAGTAAAGATCTGGATTTACCCTTACCTCTGCTTGCTGTGTTTCTCTGCGACTGGGTTCGAGTTTGTGCAAGCATCATTGTAACAACATCTGGAGGAAATTACGGCAAAGCATGGTGGTGGCAGCATCATGCTGTTTGGATGTTTTTCAGCTGCAGGGACTGGGAGACTAGTCAGTAAGTAAAGAGATCCTTGATGAAAACTTCTCCAGAGCGCTTAGCACCTCACTGGGGCGAAGGTTCACCTTCCAACAGGACAATGACCCTAAGCACACAGCCAAGACAATGAAGGAGTGGCTTCGGGACAAGTCTCAATGTCCTTGAGGGAATCCGATCGAAAACATCTCTGAAGAGACCTGAAAATAGCTGTGCAGCAACGCTCCCCATCCAACCTGACTGAGTTTGAGAGGATCTGCAGAGAATGGGAGAAACTCCCCAAATACAGGTGTGCCAAGCTTGTAGCGTCATACCCAAGAAGACTTGAGGCTGTAATCGCTGCCAAAGGTGCTTCAACAACGTACTGAGTAAAGGGTCTGAATACTTATGTAAATATGATATTTTTTATAAATTTGCAAAACATTCAAAAAAACTTGTATTGTGTGTAGATTGACAAGGAAAAAAACTATTTAATCCCTTTCAGAATAAGGCTGTAACGTAACAAAATGTGGAAAAAGTCAAGGGGTCTGAATACTTTCCGAATGCACTGTATGTGCCTTTTATTATACGTAAATCGACCCGACTCAATTCTATAGATCCTATAGGATTCCAATACAAGAATCAAATAGAAAAATCCTATCAGATATTGGAACCAGTCCTATTGGACTCCTAATAGGATTTTTTTAAACAAGTTTGTGTTAAAAAATAAATAATCATGGAAGCCTATTCCAGTGGGTGTACCAAGCAAGATGGCAATAACTGCCGTCTAGGGTCAAATGTCATGTCAGAGGTCAGGGTCAATATGAATAAAAAAATATCATAGTAAGACAACATAACTACATCTCCAAAGATCTGCCTACAATTCATTTGGCTGAACATAAACAACAACTTTAAAGTAATTTTTCACAGTTTCACTCTGAGCAGTTACTGCTCTTTTGCTTGGTAGGGCAGTATAGTACACCAGCTTTCCAGTGGCACTCACCTATTCAAACAGATTTTTCCCGCAATTGTATTTTGAAATATTGCCAATTACCTTCAAGCTGCTGCCTGCTGTTCATTGACAGCCACAACTCAACAATCAGCTGTTTTATATTTGCATGCAGGTTGCCCAATTGCGGGATTCCTGACTAGACTAATGTGCTCGTAATGTGACACCCCTTTTTTAAAATAAGCTATTGATCCTCTGTGGTTAATTTATGCTGGTGTAGTATTTTCAATTATTTAATTTATTTATAGAGACAGGAGTAGAGTAACTATACTGACACAAAAAAGCAAAAAAAGATGGGTTGTTCCTTTTCCATACAATCCATGATGTACCATTGCACAAAATATTATTTGAATAATGCAAGACTTTGAATACCAGCAATCTTTGAGAAGACATTCAGGAGCTAATGTTTTTCAATAGTTGTTTTTACCTAATTAATTCAGTGAAACATTGATGTGGCAACTCTATGCTCTGCTATTGCATGATTCTAATTTGTAAATGGATCACAAATAAAGCTATCCCCAGTACAATTGGAGCACAACTCATGAGCCCACCTCCTGCACTGCTCACACCTAATCCAGTCCCCACCTGTGACCAAAAACGGGGAGATGCCAGTTAAGCTCTCTCTTAAATACGCAGCTAACTATATGACATAAAATGCTGTGTATAATACCTAAAAGGCTATAAAGTAAAATTAACTGTAAAGCTATCAGTCACTAGTAGAAACATTTACAACTGCAATTAAGTTATGTAATTTTTTTAATGTATTTTACCTCAGACTTTCTGGTAGTAAGGTTGCTTGCTAGCACTCCTAGCAGCTTATGCTAACTAAACTCAACAATAAAAGAAATGTCCTCTCACTGTCAACTGCGTTTATTTTCAGCAAACTTAAAATTTGTAAATATTTGTATGAACATAACAAGATTCAACAACTTAGACATAAACTGAACAAGTTCCACTCTGTACTGGTGGTGCCCCGATCACGCAGCTGAATCAACTTTAGGAGACGGTCGTGGCGCTTGCTGGACTTTCTTGGGCGCCCTGAAGCCTTCTTCACAACAATTGAACCGCTCTCCTTGAATTTCTTGATGATCCGATAAATGGTTGATTTAGGTGCAATCTTACTGGCAGAAATATCCTTGCCTGTGAAGCCCTTTTTGTGCAAAGCAATGATGACGGCACGTGTTTCCTTGCATGTAACCATGGTTGACCGAGGAAGAACAATGATTCCAAGCACCACCCTCCTTTTGAAGCTTCCAGTCTGTTATTCTGAACTCAATCAGCATGACAGAGTGATCTCCAGCCTTGTCCTCGTCAACTCACACCTGTGTTAACGAGAGAATCACTGACATGATGTCAGCTGGTCCTTTTGTGGCAGGGCTGAAATGCAGCGGAAATGTTTTTGGGGGATTCAGTTTATTTGCAAGACAAAGAGGGACTTTGCAATTAATTGCAATTCATCTGATCACTCTTCATGACATTCCAGAGTATATGCAAATTGCCATCATACAAAATGAGGCAGCAGACTTTGTGAAAATTTATATTTGTGTCATTCTAACAACTTTTGGCCACGACTGTACACCCCTGATTATAACGGTTGGACTGGACGTCCATGAGTAAGAGACTCCTTCAAGACCGCTTAGTGGAACACAAGTACGCAATTAGGGTAGGCATTGAAGACTACCCCATGGCAAGGCACTACAAGTCCTTACACCATGGCAACCCTACAAGCTATGGGTATTGATCATGTTTCGGACTCAATTAGAAAAGGGGACCGTCTTAAACAACTAAACCAAAGGGAAAGTTTTGAGAATTACAAACTACAGGCCACTAAGTGTTCTGGTTAAATTAAGATATGGATTTCTGACTTTTCCTGTAGGGTTGTGAGAGGTCCCTTTGCTGTCATCTAGTGGACATAATGCTCTATTGCCCTCAGGTATGTTTAGAATCAAATCAAATTTTACACATACACATGGTTAGCAGATGTTAATGCGAGTAGCGAAATGCTTGTGCTTCTAGTTCCGACCATGCAGTAGTATAACAATTTCACAACAACTACCTTATACACACACACAAGTGTAAAGGAATGAATGAGTATGTACATATAAATATATGGATGAGCGATGGCCGAACGGCATAGGCAAGATGCAGTAGATGGTATAGAGTACAGTATATACATATGAGATGAGTAATGTAGGATATGACTGCTGTGGTCTGTTTGCTGTGATCTAGTGTACTATAAAAATAGATAGCTCTCCTATTCTCAGTTGTGGAAAAAGTACCAAATTGTCATACTTGAGTTAAAGTAAAAAGATACCTTAATATAAAAAGTAAAAGAGTCACCCAGTAAGGTAAAGTCTAAAAGTATGTTTTTAAATATACTTAAGTATCAAAAGTAAATGTAATTGCAAAAATATACTTTAGTAAAAGTTTAAATAATTTCAAATTGCTTATTTTAAGAAAACCAGATGGCACAATAAAATGTACTGATAGCCAGGAGCACAATACAACACTCACACATAATTTACAAACAAAGCATTTGTGTTTAGTGAGTCGGCCAGAGCAGAGGCAGTAGGCATGTTGTCTTGACAAGTGTGTGAATTGGAACATTTTCCTCTCCTGCTAAACATTCAAAATGTAACGAGTACTTTTTGGGTGTCGGGGAAAATGTATGGAGTGAAAAGTACATTATTTTCTTTAGGAATGTAGTAAAGTAAAAGTTGGGAAAAATATAAATAATAATGTAAAGCACAGATGTATAACAGTAGTACTTAAGTAGTTTTTTGGGGTAAGTACTTTACACCACTGCCTATTCTTACCTCTTTTCAGTGGCGACCTGTCATTCAGGGCAAAGCCCTACCTGTTTTAGTTTTCTTTGTTGCTGCCTGTTTTGCATGTTATTTTGGCATTAATACGTGTCACATATACGTTTGCAGACAATGTTAAAACATTTTTTTAGAATAGAGTTAATAAAGCCGCATACAAACGTGGTCTCTTTTTTTTGCATCTTGAGTAAGGCAGCTCCAAAATACAGGTGTTTCAGCCTAGCTCAGTGCTTTCTGTGGTGGTGGGGCAGCCAGCAAAAAATATGGAGCGTAGGGGTTGGTAATGTTCTCTAGTTGCGCCGTGGTTGGCTCAGTGTTCTGTCATTCATGGGGACACTACATCACCGCAAAATCTAGAGTGAGAGCTCAAAAATGTAAGCCTCTTGGGTGCTGCCATAGAGTTACATTAGAAGTAACCTTCCAAGAAGGGTCAAGGTCATTGGCCACAGATAAAATGTCAAATCACATTATAGCAACAGTAGCTTTGATTGGACTGATGTCAATATCATACTTTTAAAATCTTAGCTAGCAGTCATCATGAATCAAGTCGACAATCAACTGGCAAATCCTTTTCAATCCTTGTCTTATAAATAGAAATGATGAAGAGAAATTATAGATGAAACGTATCGGTGCTCATCGGCCATAAACATTACACAACAAAGTTGGAAATCGCAAATTCAATAATGAGTAATTTGGAAGGAATCAGTGGCTAACTGCAAGCGTTGCAAAGCAATCACTGGCCTGCTATTCAGTGGAGTGAATGTGTGGTCCAAGTCTGGGTTTAGTGGTCTCTTTTACAAGTTTAAAAGGATAAACATTCAGCATTGGCCATGCTGTCAATCCAGCATTACTTTTGCCTTGTTCAAAACAACTGGAAACTTGGAACTGGGAAATCTCAAAATTCAGTGAGTTCAAGAGAACTGGGATCTCTGGGGGGAAAAAAACTAGCTCAGACTGGGAAAATACATTTTGAACATTCATCCAACTTGGAATTCCAAGTCTCGAACTGAAGATAACTAACGTCATGATTTGACCTTGTTCCCCCCCCAGAGTTCCCAGTTGTCTTGAAAGAACCATAAATCCAGAGAATGCCAGACTTTGATGACAAAGTTTAATGACAGAATTTGCCCACAAAGGACCACTGCACCACCTTCCTGTTCAAGTGAGCACAGCACAACATGAGTCCAAAAATGTGTATGCTACTGCATAAATTATGTAATATGCCAGAGAGATATGTATACTGTAGCTAAGAAAGTAATACAAAAAGTGTATGTTGTGTATATTGTTTGAGGATAGTGCACAATAACAAAACACTTTTATCAAGGCAAGTGGTTTGATACATTCACCTCTGAAGGTAAATAATGTACTTGCATTCAGTAATCTTTCTCTGATTTGTCATCCTGAGGGTCCCAGAGATAATGTAGCATAGTTTTGTATGATAATACATTTTTATATCCTATCACGATCCATGTATACAGACAGCGTTTCTCATGAATTCCGACTCTTTCAACAAAACAATTGATGAAATATAAACGCTATACCTTGTTTTACCCAGTCAAGTTCAATTTCTGTGCAATCCTCAGACACTCTAGAAGGCAACCAAACTTTGTTTCACCATTCTACATTAAGTATTGGCTACACAACACCTCTTTTAGCCCATGAAGGACAGACATCATTACGCACCAATGAGACGGGCAGTGTTCACTTGATTGACTGTATCTTGGTCCAATGACCACCTATTGTTTTGAAACATAATGAGCTGAGTATGTGATGGCCCTTTGTATGAGTAAAGGCCATTGTGCTAAGCCCACACGCAACAGGATTCATTCTCCATTGAAAATAAACCGGACGAATAGGAGTTTGCATTATGCATAGCTCAATTAGTTCTTCAAACTCTTCTGTAAAAGTAGGACATGGATGAAATTATTGAAGAAATTGACTGGGAGAGTTAACCAGAACTAATAGAGGACTCTTCCAGTGAGCGTAAGTTTTGGCTGAATACATGTTTTCGGAAGGAAAATGTCCTTTTAGACCATTAAGTAAAATATGTTTTTGCTTGTCATGCTATTGCAGTTGTTTAAATGGTTGCATATTCATTTGAGATATTTTTGTGGGATACAATATTAGTATAGCCTATGTGCAGGTTATTTTGGCTATGACATTGTGTGGCTGTGCATTTTCAGTGTCTTATTGTCTGTTGGTCCACATATTTCATTATATTGATTGTGTTCCCCATACTCTATATAATATGTTTGTTTATTTGATGTATTGATGCAGGGCTCATCCATAAAATAATTGATGCTCATCCCCTGCTAAAATAAAGGTTAAATCAAATAAATAATAGTAAACTTGAGTTCTAACTGAGTGGTAGACTCCTCCACCTATTCAAACGTAGGATCTGGATCCTCCAGTCTAACCCCTCGGCTGTCTCTGGCTCCACACTAACCCCGTCCGGACATCTAGATGTGTGAAGGTTAGTGTCTTTTCTGTAGGGAAGCTAATTATCCATCATGTATGACATTCCTGGGAGTGTGTAAACTAAGAAAAATGTATTACCATAGCATTTCTTTTTGCATGTTCTCTATAGTTATGTACTTGGGAATTTATAAATTCACCAATTCAGACACTTGGGTACATTTGGGCAAACTCGTGAGGGACACCTGGGATACAAAATAATATGTAGAGTCAGTATGATGCACACACTTTGCACACACTGCTGCTTCCTGCTGGACAACATCTAAATTACACCCATAGTCCTAGGTCAATGTATGGTCTTTCTTTTGCGTTTCAAAGAAAACATGTTTTATTCTCCTACATATATTTCACCTTTCCACAAACTTGAAAGTGTTTCCTTTCAAATAATATCAGGGATATGCATATCCTTGCTACAGGTCCTGAGCTACAGGCAGTTGATTTGGGTATGTCATTTTAGGCAGAAATTGAAAAGGGTCCAATCCTTAAAGTCTTAATCAAAATTACAGATGGCCTCTTATCCACTTGTCGTTCCCTTATGCCATAGTTTGTACATCTCAATTGTCAGTAGAAACCACATTTGTTTAAGCAAGTCAGCAATTATTGTTTTTTATTTTACCTTTATTTAACCAGGTAGGGAAGTTGAGAACAAGTTCTCATTTACAACTGCGACCTGGCCAAGATAAAGCAAAGCAGTTCAACACATACAACAACACAGAGTTACACACGGAGTAAACAAACATACAGTCAATAATACAGTAGAAAAACAAATATATATACAATGTGTGCAAATGAGGATAAGGAACGTAAGGCAATAAATAGGCCATGGTGGCGAAGTAATTANAATATAGCAATTAATGCTGGAATGGTAGATGTGCAGTAGATGAATGTGCAAAGTAGAAATACTGGGGTGCAAAGGAGCAAGATAAATAAATGAATACGGTAGGGGATGAGGAAGTTGGTTGGGCTATTAACAGATGGGCTATGTACAGGTGCAGTGATCTGTGAGCTGCTCAGACAGCTGGTGCTTAAAGCTAGTGAGGGAGATAAGTGTCTCCAGTTTCAGTGATCTTTGTAGTTCGTTCCAGTCATTGGCAGCAGAGAACTGAAAGGAAAGGCGGCCAAAGTAGGAATTGGCTTTGGGGGTGACCAGTGAGATATACCTGCTGGAGTGCGTGCTACGGGTGGGTGCTGCTATGGTTACCAGCGAGCTGAGATAAGGCGGGGCTTTACCTAGCAGGGACTTGAGGATGACCTGGATCATCTACAATATCAGCTATGTTTTTTAAAAGGCCATAAATTAGGTTGAATGAACTGTTTCGCTACCAGACAAGGCTCTGTTGATAGCCAGGTGTAGCAGTGGTAAGGTGTTGGGACAGCTTTATGTAGGCCCTAACAGTTTGTGGGCACCGTTTGTCTCCATTATAGTTCAATTAATGTATTGTTTACTGTTGTGCTGTGTAGTGGCTTTGCTGGCATGCATCTAAAACATTTTGGGGGAGTTTGCCCCACCAAAATGTACATGCTAGAATTGCCACTGCTACTTTGCCCAGTTATATTCAAGGTTAGAACTACCTTTCTACGGGTTCTGATACTTCTAGACTTTATTTGGCATTTTGATAACATATCTACAGTATTCACTTTTTAATGTGTATAGTATTGCTTACTAGGTATTGTCCAATGAATTCTGTAACCACTCCCCCTTCAAATCAGGGTTGATTGGAAAAGCTGTTGAAAAGAGGACATGGTATTATCATATCTTGGTACTCCCAGACGAAGGCCATGCAGTCGAAATGCGTTGTCGTTTTTCACATTTGTTTCCCTTGAACATGTCATAGAAATAAAGGCATTTTAATTAATTATATTTAGAGTGCCTTGGTCCTCCATTCTTTTTGATTACCAATGTACCCCTTTTACGAAGGTGCACCTTCTGTCGACCAAAACCTACTATTGTGTACCTTAGCAGTGCTTCCCTTCCTTAGTACCATACTTGGCAACATTCTGAAGATAGAAAATGTTGGTAATGCTTTTGGAATGACAGTAACAACCATAACAGTTTAACTGCTACATGCATACTGGGAAACAAAGGTCACCACCTAACTATGTTATTTATTGACATTGTCATCAAACAAAGAAAATGTATGGTATATCACCATTCATTCTCTAGGCAAAAGTTATCCTACACGAACACATACTCCAAGACCCTTTGTCGATATTCACTCTGGTAAAATTTGGCCTAATTTACTACATTGGAAAGCATTACTGGTGTGGCACTAGGAAAAAAAACACATTGATTTATATTTTGCTTATGACAGAATTTCACACTACTTCGCCTCATAAATATCACTGAATTAGCTAAAAAATGTAGTTTAACATAACTTCAGATGCATTGCCTAGTTCGCTCATTTACAAGATCAACGTTGTGGCCAGAGATTTTTATTTTATTAACCTTTAACTAGGCAAGGCAGTTAATTAAGAACAAATTCTCATTTACAATGACGGCCTACACCGGCCAAACCCGGACGGTTGTGATACAGCTGGATTCTAACCAGGGTGTCTGTAGTGACGCCTCTAGCACTGAGATGCAGTGCCTTAGACCGCTGCGCCACTCGAGATGGTTTAGAAATGTTTGTGTCAGATGTAACGTGTTGAGAAATAACCTTTCCAATGGACTATATCAACCTTACACAGCGCATGCATTAGTACTCTTGTTCTTAAAACACATTATTGCAAAAACTATTGGTGTCTGCTGAATGCAAACCTATGTCAAACTTGCTACAGAATACCGATTTCAAAAGGGGTTACTACATAAATGTGTTAAGAATAACTACACACTGTTTATTACATGCTTCAATATTGAGTTCTTGTACTGTATCAAGCAAGTCTTAGGATGACATTGCAAAACCCTAGTTATTTCGATATTGAAATCAGTGTAAATGCAATCTTCATAATGAAAACCTTAGTTACCTGTTTTACCAAACAACATGAACTTACCTTCATAATAATACAGATACCCTTCATGGAAGAACTGTTAGCCTTTCTTATTTCCTAAATTCGTTCGTAGATGCCATGTATCAAGTTCTGTGGAGATCGGTCATTCAGTGCCAGAGGAGTATTGAGTGTTTTTCCACAAAATTCTAAATAGCGAATAATCCATCATGGCGGCCATTATGTGTTCTTGAGGAGAATTTGTTCCTTGTGATGGGAGGGACCTATGTACTGAATTTCAGGACTCTAGGTCACATGGGGTGAGGGGCGTTTCCCTTTTCAATTGCCTGTTATATCGCCACTATGTGGCCAATTGGCGTGGCTTATGGATGGCCTTTACCATTATGCAACTTTACATCCTCCTAGGCCCTGTTATCTCAGGAAAATTAGCATTTTAGTGTATTATAGTGTTTTATTGTATTTTTACACGATAATCAGACATACTATATATTTATGAAAGTAACAATACTTTTTCACAGTCAGTCAGCCAGTGAAGTATGTTTTATCTACAGTAGGAGCTGAAAATATATTGTCAGGCTGAATGGTGAAGGTAAGTACAATGTTAAAGTTTAAGATTGTTGCACTTCTATTGGCTTTCACCTCACACCGTCTATTCACATTAAGTCATCCTCTGTAATCAATGATGCCATTGAAATCACATCTGTACCATGGTTAAGGTAGAATTTCTGCAAAATACAGACATTGTCTTACATATGTATGAGAAAATGGGGCACATATTCAATACAATCAGAAATAGAAAAGATAAAGGATGGGGAGAATGAAAATACTCATAAAATATAAATACAATATACAAGATAATAATCCTCCAACTCTAAGACTGCACGCGCACACACACACACACACACACACACACACTCTCCATCGGACAGCAGACTCCCGAGTTGCAGCAAGGGCGATGGAAGATCATCAAGACAGCAAGCATACATCACATTGATTACCAGCCAGGTGGGAAGCTTCAGATGTGTGGTACTAGGACTGTGGCTTGGTGTGTGTGTGTTTAGGGGGATTGATGCTTCGCTCCAGGGGTGTGTTTAGGGGGGGGTCACCTCTGTGTGAAGGGGCTGGTGCTGCAGGACAGGGGGCGAAGGGGCCATGGGGGAAGGAGAGGGGTGAAGTTGTCGCTCAGTCACTCTGGGCAGGGTGGGTTGGAGCTGAGGCTTAGTGTGTTTCTCCATAGAGCATCCTCTCGCTCCCTTTTTCACAATCACTCACTTACTGGTCAGGACAGTCTGTCTCCCAGTCAACCGTCTTGCATCTATAGCTGGGGTAGAGAGAAATACATGTTATTAGTAAATGGATACCATTATTCTTGGAAACATACATTATGACTTTAACTACTGTTCCCTGAAGGTGGGAAACAAGGTTCAACACAACTATGGGGAGTTGCACTCTTGTGACTTCGATTGAAGAACAAAAATAATGCCAATGAAATCCGTCACACTCTGGAAGTCCCGTTTTCCACAGGTGATAAGCGTGATGCTCAGATTAATTCCTTCAATTCAGTACTGCACTTCACAGAGCCTAGGAAGAGCGGGCGGTGCGGGGCCAAACAGGTGTTGTACCTCGTTTCCCTCCTTCAGGGAACAGTAGTTATATTCATAACATTACGTTCCCTTTCAGTCAGTACTTGCGGTACAACACAACTATGGTGAACTAGAATCCCACCCAAAGCTGGCCCCAACGGATACCAAATGAAATGGCCCATGGCAGACCACCCAGACCTCCACCCCTCAAGATGCAGTAGTTTGGTATTGTGCACACGGGACACGCTGCCTAATGACCCTCTCCTGCTGGATTAGCAAAACAGACAAAAAGCTGGTCACCTAACCGGAAATCCCAGGTCCGCTCAATGTACGTGTGTAAAGCTCGTACTGGACACAGGGCATAAAACCTCTGTTGCTCTTCAGAAGCAAAAGGAGGAGGCAATAAGGGAAATTGCTCAAAAGCTAAAGACCTGTGGGACATAACCATGACTTTCGGGAAGAAGGTAGCATTCGGACGCAACGTCCCCTTACCTTTGCTAGGAGCGAACTGAGTACAGGAAGGGTATAAGGATGACGCGTGGAGGTCCCCAACACGTTTAGCCGAGACCAAAGCCATGAGCTAGGAGGTCATGTAGGAGAGGATCTTAAGATCCACCGACTCCAGTCTCAAAGTGCGCCTCCAAAACCATAGCCAAATCCCATGTTGGCGCCATAGGTTTAGAGACCGGTCTGAGACAGCACACACCTTTAACTACTTAGGGAGCAGTGCTCCCGACACTACCCGGTGAAATGTAAGGCGCCAAATTCAAAATCCAAAAGTTGAATTATTAAACATTCATCAATATACAAGGGTTGCATAGTCATCAAAAGCTCTGATTCTTGGCAATATCACAGCGTTGTCAGATTTCAAAAAGGCTTTTTTTTATGCATTAGCATAAATCCATAACCAAAGTGGGTGTCATAAAACGCATAAAATCGCTAATATAAAATCCCTTACCTTTCGAAGAACTTCTGCTGAGGGCTTCCCAAGTGTCCAACGAAGACATCCAATGGTTCTTTTGTTAGAAAAAGTCATTTATATCCATAAATCTCAGTTTGGTTGGCGTGTTATGTTCATAAAATACAGCATCCACTCGCCCATTGAACCGTGAAGAGAACGCGTTCAACCTATACCTATACACTTGTCCAAGAACAATCAAACATCATTGATAATGTATCCTTAGGAACACTTATGTATATTTACTATAATACTTCAACCGGATTATAAACTGGACGATAGGAAAGGAAAAAACCACAGCGCGTGCGAGCCCGTGAACGCGCCTCCTCTTTTTGAAATATGACAACGCTGTGAGATTACCAAGATTCTAAGCTTTTGAATAGTGTGTAACACTTGTATTTTCATGAATGTTTAATATTTATATTTTTGAATTTGGAGCTCTGCATTTTTACAGATGTTGTCGTAGGTGGGTCGCCTGTGACCCACTGCTCCATAAATTACAAGCATACCCATAACATGATGCAGCCACCACTATGCTTGAAAATATGGAGAGTGGTTTGCCCCAAACATAACACTTTGTATTCAGGACAAAAAGTTAATTGCTTTGCCACTTGTTTTGCAGTATTTCTTTAGTGCCTTGCTGCAAACAGGATGCATGTTTTGGAATATTGATATTCTGTACAGGGTTCCTTCTATTCACTGTCAATTAGGCTAATATTGTGGAGTAACTACAATGTTGATTCATCCTCAGTTTTCTCTTATCACAGTCACTAAACTCTATAACTGGTTTAAAGTCACCATTAGCCTCATGGTGAAATCCCTGAGCGGTTTCTTTCCTCTCCGGCAAATGAGTTAGGAAGGACGCATGTATCTTTGTGCTGACTGGGTGTATTGATACACCATCCAAAGTGTAATTAATAACCATGTCACCATGCTCAAAGGGATATTCATGTCTGGTAGAGAGATGAGGTAGTCATAAAAAATGACGTTAAACACTATTATTGCAAAGAGAGTCCATGCAATTTATGTGACTTGTATATTTTTACTCCTGAACTTATTTAGGCTTAACAAAGGGGTTGAATACTTATTGACTGAAGACATTTCAGCTTTTCCTTTTCAGCTTTTTTCTCCAAAAGCATAATTCCACTTTGAAATTATAGGGTATTGTATGTAGGACAGGGACAAAAAAAATCTCTATTTAATCAATTTTAAATTCTGGCTATGGAAAAGGCAAGGGGTGTGAATACTTTCTGAAAGCACTGTATGTATTGGCCATTGAGAGGCTTTGAAGCCACCGGTGGGCCATAGTGGCACTCCCCAGTAGGAGCAGTCCTCTATAGGAAGGAACGGAATTCTACAGTATTTCAATTAAATGTTTAAAGGACAAAATGACAAGTATTTAAGTATTTTTTGTTGTTGTAGTGGGGACAGTAACATTAGTAATCACTGTCCATATCCTCCGAATTGAGTAGCCATTGCACAACGCATCCCTGTCATGACCACCTTGCGGAATAACACCTGGCCCATGAGAACCCCTTGCAACAGTACCTGGGGGTCCTCCCACTGGGCCAGTGCCCGCAGGCATGCCATGGACACCAAAAGCGACTGGTTTAGGTGGCGAGCTGCAACCAAGCGAGTGGCTAGCACCCAGTGCTGGAAAGGCTGCATCAATAATAGCCCCAGGGGAACGACTACTACCATAGAAGCCATCCTCCACAGTAAGCGCAGGACCTGGCGAAAACGCACAGTGTGCCCGATCCAAAATTGGGCAAAGTTGAGCCAGAACCCGGAAACCCTCTACATGAATATAAAAAGTGTGATTCACACGCAAGTCTAACTCGAGACCCAGGAACAGAATGCACTGCAATGGGGTCCGACAGCTCTTTTTCTGGTTTACAATACAACCTAGAGACTGAATATGGGACACTAGCCTGGATGTGTGCAACATCGCTTGTTCCCTTGACTCTGCTGCGATCAGCCAATCGTCCAGATAGGCCAACACCCTCAGCCCCTGGCCCCTCATGGGTGCCAGAGCCGCCTCCACTACCTTTAAAAAGGCACGAAGCGAGAGGGACAGACCACACAGCAGGACCAAAAACTCGTAGGCTATCGCCTCATAATGGAACCTCCAAAATGTCCTGTGACTGGGTACATGGGCACATTAAAATATGCCTCCTTCAGGTTGATTGTGGTGATCCAATCGCCGGGACGCATGGACCATAACAGCTTCTGGTTTGTGAGCATTCTGAATGTGCAAACCCTGAGGTGCTTGTTTAGGGTACGCAGGTCTAGAATGGAATGTAGCCCCCGTTCTTTTCGGAATACCGAATGTACCAGCCGTTCTGGGCCTCCGACAGAAGAACCACCAGTATTGCCTACTTCTGGAGCAGGGAGGATATTTCCTCCCTGAAGGATGCACCATGCAGAAATCGCTCTGCCATTTCCTGGTTGCAAAAATTCTAATACTTCACCTAAATTCAGTTTATGCAACAAGACAAGGAAGTATAGTGTAGAGAATCATTGTATCATCTAAACCGCTGAAAATATATTTTTCATAACCAAAAATATTGTATTTTTAGCTGTTTGAGGCTGGTGTACAAAACCAAAAGTAAAAAGACTCAAATTGTACTTAAGACTGGGAAGCATAGAAATAGCACACATAGAACAGATCTATCACTTCTTATAATTGCTTTCAATGAGAATGGCAGATCTATAACTTACATTTCTATGTGAATTTGGTCAGGTCTCCCAAAAAGTTACATATTGCAGCTTTAACACTAGCGCTGAGGCCAGGAGAACAGCCCGGCGTAATGACGCCGCAAAAACGTGGGGGACATACAACGAATTTTAGCCTGTATCCCTACATCACTGTTCACATGATCCAGAGTGACACTGCCTGCGTGCCATTGGTCGGAGCAGGCAGCGAGTCTCCTGTAAAGTGCCATCTGAGAGAGCATGATGCCCTCTCGTGGACCGGGAGAGATTGGTTCTTTTTTCTCTTTTATTTCCACCACTCTCGACAACTGTGTGTCTGAATGTGGAGGAGGGACATGCTTTATTAAAATCACATGTGGGATACACAACACTTTTGATACCCGTGAACAATGGGGTTGAAAAAATTTGTTTAAGTGCAAACGTTTGTCTGAAGCCCGGTCCACTCTGGATACGGGAGCTTTGGCCATCAGTGACGCACCCAGATTGGCCGTGCCACTTGGGGGTACTTGCTGTCACAATGGATATTTGGGGAGACCTCAGAGGGAGAAAAGCGTGCAGTGCCTATTCCTGCTTCTTTTAACCTTGAACCAGGCCTGCGTGGCCTCCAGGGCTGAGCTGAACAACCCCGTAGGAGAAAATCGTCTCATCAGGGTACATCTGTCTGTCCCTCTCTGGCACCTGCGAGAGCATCAGCCAAAGATGACAATGTGCCGCCACCACTACCTCTAGCGGGGGAAGCCCAGCCAAGGTATTGGCATCGGGGAGAGGAAGGTCGCCATCGGTAATCCTGAGCTTTCTCAAGAATGATACACATCAATCCAAGGAGTTTGCGCCAACCGCTGGTAAAGTGCACACAGACTGGTTAGAGCGAGTGCCGCCTAAGCGGGCTCCATGCCGAGACAAACACAGAAATATTGAGTATCTTTAGAGATACAAAATAACTGCATGACTAGGGGCATGGTCGCGAACCCGAACCCGGCTTAGCCTTCATCATCTCGGTAGCATTCTTAATCCAGCTTACTCATTGCACAAGAAAATTGAAGAATAACTAATTGTTTGTGATTAGAAAACTATGAGAACAAATACAAACTCCAGCACGTGAAGTCCAGGGGGTGAGCACGCTCTACCACAAAGGGACAGTTTAGTTGGCGCAAAGTTAGATAGTCTTGTGTTCCCCAAAATTTTGTTTTTAGTAGCGTGAATCGTTACTGCTCACATTGAAGTGAAGAGTGGAAGAATTTAAATAATGAATCCGAGCCTAATGCTTACAGCTATCAAAGTCGTGTTGTACCGAGAGTGTTGACTGAAAGGGAACTGGTCTCCATCTCTCATCCTGTGGATAGCAATTAGGCAATTGAGTTATCTAGAAAAGTCCAATCAGTGATTGAATTTTCTTCTAATAGATCTTTCTAAGATGTTATACTTTGAGCACTCAGAGTAGTTTAAAACAGAATAACTTTATGACTCGTGCCTGAGTGGAGAATGCTTTTTGGGATATATTGTAGACTACATCTCTCGCTGTCTCTCTCCCCCCTAATACAAGTAGGGCCCATTGTTGTTTTTAAATAGCCACCAAGAGAAGAGTGTGTGATACCCGACAAAGGAATTCTGGAAATAACTAAATAAATGTGGGTACTCTTTTCTATTACTCTTTTTTGGCTAGTGGAATAAAATAACCATAACAACATATCTAGAATTGATACCTTGGTAAAACACTAGAAAACGCTTTCTTTCACTTTCTTGTGGTAGAAGACAAGGCAGAGGGTATGATCAGATGACATTAACTAAATGCATTTACAGTAATTGTGGGGAAATATTTTTGGAACTCTTTGACAACATCCGCTCATTGCTTAACACAGGTAATTGTATAATATAGACTGCTCACCTGCTCACCTGCTCACGATGCTGCTGTGAGCTCTTAGGAGACAGGTTTGATCTCCTTCACCACCTCCTCAATCACCTGCACCATCACCTCCGCACACTTCACCGACGTCGCCTTCTCTGCCGCTGCCTCTGCTGGGCTGTGTGAGGGGAAAATTATGTATTCACCTTATTTGTTGGATGAAAATGAAAAGTAAGATATTTCTGTCCTGCTAATTCTGTGTTTTATGGTCTCCACTCTAGCACCCTGCAGCTAGTCTGGGTGTTGAGGACATGGGTTCAACTAGAGATAGCTTGAAGCTGACAAATGATTTGTGTTGGTGATAACCTAAAAGCTAGCATTCTATAGACAAGATGTGGTGTGTGTGAATCAAGATAGAGAGAGCCTGGAAGAGTTAAGAACAATGCCTCATTGTCTCATCTTCCTGGCATCTGGGAAACTAAGTAAAATACGATCCTGTGTAGATAACCAAGGTGGCTTATGGGTTAGAAGTGACTGACTAAACAATCTTGGTATCAGCTATATAAAAACTGTGCATCGTCTGTAAAGGCTAGACTCTCAGCCTAACAGCCAGTCAAGACTGGTGGGCTGACGGTCTCATTATTGCAATAATTCATTGATATTAAATAAAGATGATTGTTTGAAGAAATTACCAAGACCAAGTCTCTCTCAGTACTGAATTTCCACGACAGCTGGCAACTGTCACAGCCGTGGCAACAGCAACCTCCTCTTCCATGCTGTTAACTGGGGTGTCTTGGCTGGCAGCCACAGCCTCTGTTGAAACATCAGTTTGATGCTCTTCCAGTGCTGTCTGGGGGCCGTCCGACGCCTGTTCCTGAACTGCGGCACTGTTGTCTTTCATGTTTGTTTTGACAACATCGGCGACAGTTGGTGTGGGTTCAAGGGTGGAGGTGTCTGGCATTTGTTCAGGGTCTGTTGTGTCTTCTTTGGCCAGGGCTTCCTTTGTCTCTGGTGAGGTTACAATGGCATCTTTTTCTACCACCTCCTCCACCATGATTTCCTCCGCTGCCTCTTCAATGATCTCTGTTGCCTGTATGACCACCTGTGTGGTCTGTGGGACCACAACCTCTGCAGTTGTCTCCTCTGGCTGGGCTGGGGCTTCAGCGGTCTCTGTGGGGGCCTCTGGGACTGGGGTCTCTGCTGTCACAACCGTTGCTTCTGACTTCTCTTCAGCTGTCTCTGGAGTGGGAACCTCTGCTATCACTTCCTGAACCACCGCTATTACTTCAGCTTGTTGAACCTCAAGTTGGAATTCCTTAACTACTTCATCTACCTCAGATTGTAGAACATCCTGAACCTCTAATGCCTCGATGTTTCCCTCTACCTCTTTGATCTCGTCCTCTGCCTTTTCATCTGTCTCACTCTCTGTCTGTTCCACTGTTCCAACTTTCTCCACACTTACATTGACCTCCATTGCTTGATTTAATTCCACTTCCTGTTTTATTTCCTCTACTTCCTCTTTGAAAACATCCTCCACCTCCTTGGTAACCTCTTCCATGATACTCTCTGTGATTTCAACTGTGACTGGAACGGTCTCAATGACCTGGACAGCCTCGTGGACTTCCTTTGGTGTTTTTTTAGCCTCGGCTGGTGCCTCTGGAGTAGCAGACACCTCTGCTGGGGTTTCTGGTGCTGGTGCCTCAACTTGGACTACAGGAGTTTCAGCAATGACAGGTTTCTCTTCTGCTACTAGTTCAATCTCTTTCTCTATCGTTGCTACCGCCTGGACTGGTAGTGCATCTTCAGTTGTGATGGTGGCAGTGACAGAGGCAGGCGCTTTGGGTTCAAACTCTGCTTCAGACACTTTCTCCACAGCACTTTGGATGACCACCTGAGCGATGACCAAGCCCATCTCCTCCATGGCCTCTGCCTCCTTTGTCTCTTCAGCCTCTGTAACGCCAACCTCAGTCACCTGCACTTGAATTTGGTCATCGCCAGCGGGCTCTGCAACTGCCACTGAGACCTTTTCCACTGCCACGGCCTCTGTGACCTCCACTTGCTGGATTTCCAAGGACTCGGACAGTGGGCAGACAAGGTACGTGGTCTCCTTTACAAAGGCAAACTCTTCAGCAGGGGCAACAATTGCTTCCTCGCACACTTCAGTGACTGTGGCCTGGTCGGCATCAGTTAGTGAAGTGACCATTTCTCTGGCAGCAGGCTCATTCACCTCCTCTACAGCAGCAATCTCTTCGACGGCAGCCATCTCTTCTTTACTTTTGACCTCAATGACAGGTGCCTCAGAGACCTCCACAATGTTAGCAGCAATGGAGTCTTCGACAGTTGGTACAATGGGGTCCACAATGTTCTCATTCACCGCAGGGGCCTCAACAATTTCAGCCTCCATCTTGATATTATTGATCGTGGCAACCTTTTCATCTTCAGGCTCTTTACCCTCAGTGGCTATCTCAGGATCTGGGATGTCTTTAATAGTTTTCTCTAAAGGCGGCTCCAGGAATATGCTTTCGACCTGCTCCACTTGAGCCTCGAACACTGGGTCTTCATTAGCGTCAGCCGCCTCAGTTTGATCAGCCTTATCTTCTACCGGCATCTTAGCGGACAGACCACTGCTGATCTCAGTTAGACATTCCATGGTGGTAATTACAAGCTTCTCCACGGCCACCTTGGCGATCTCCTTGGTACCCAGGACAGTGCAGATGGCGGAAGCCTCGATTTCTTCATGCACCATCAAGACACCCTTTGATTTGCTTTCGGCGAACTCGATCGGTGGTGTGGGTTCTGGGACGGAAGCAGCCTCCTCTAGTGGGACCTCTATGATTTCCACAGAAGTCAGGCTTGGGAGATCACTAAGCAGCTCCACAGCCTCCTGCGGGACCTCCAAAGACTCTGTCTCGGGCTCATTGGGCAGAGGGGTGGTTTCGCCATACGTGGCTGGGATCATCTCTTCAGTTACCTCAGAAACAGACAGCTCAGGCTCCTGGCAAGTGACTGCTTCTGGGATCTGCTCTAAAATGTTCTTGACATCAGAATTTGCAGTCACCTTGGCAACAGACAACTCAGGTTCCTGCTCTTGGCATGAGACTGCCTCTGAGGCCTGTTCTGGAATGTCCTCTGCGATGGTGATGTCAGCAGATTTGGGGGTGGCGGCACACTCTTCTGGGATGTTGCTCAGCTGATCATGTGGAATCTCCTGGAGGTTTTCCATGACCGCCGTGGCTGAGCTCCAAGAGGGGGATCTCTCTTCAATGGACAATTGGACCTGAGTGATTGGTGCTGCTTCCTCAGAATCCACTGTCTCCACTGTCATTTCGGCTTCAGCATCTTTACTCTCAACGTGCTCGTTGTCGTACTCTGAGAGAGGGACCACGGCTGGTGTGTCGGAATCTTCCTCGCCAGACCCCAGATTGGAGGAAAGCAGCTTCTTCTTTCTGCGTCCGGGAATGAGTTTCCTCAGAGAGAAGGAGGACTCTTCTTTGGGAATTTCACTGTCTGAAACGACCTGTTCGCCACCAGATTCATCGGTCTTCTCCTCGTCTTTGGGCTTCTTTCTATGGGTGACAAGACGCTTGAGAGTATCCCAGGTGGAGTCTCCTGCGGAGGGGCTAGTGGATGGTTTGGGGTATGACACTGTGTTTTCCTGATCTGCCTCTCCGGAGCTGCCAAGAGGAGACTCTGCTGTCTTAAGCTGCTCTTCCCCAGTTGGTGGTGCCTCCTCTTTTATTTTGGTCTTCTCATCTTCAGAGTCAGAGGTCTTCCTGGTCCTCTTCTTGTTGCCACCCATACACATCAGGGCCTCCCAGGAGAGTGAGGTGTCCATCTTCATCTTTTTGGGGTCCTCTGTGCTGCTCTCCAGGTCCTCTGTGGTTTTGGTTTTTGGCTCCTCCTCAGTGAGTTCCGGCTCCTCTTTCTTTTTCTCCACAAACACGGCACTCTCAGTGGAGGACAGGGTGGCCGACATGGCCTTCTCAACAGTTGCCTCATCCTCGCTCTCAGAGGGCCTCTTGACTCGTTTCTTGGGCGTCACCAGCTTCTTGAAGGAGGACCAGGGCATGATACCTTCTTTCTTCTTCCCTTCGTCTGAGCTGGTTACCTCCTCATCAGCCTCTTGGTTGACCTTAGCTTGGGTGGCTTCCACCCCAATGGCATGCTCACCAGACTCCTCTGGAGATGATGCCCCACTGTCAGGTTTCTGGACCTCTGCCGACTCTGTACTGGACTGGAGCTGTTCAGCCGCCTGTTCCCCAGACTCGGTCAGTTTGGTCTCTGTATCTTTCTTGTCTTTCTTCTGTTTCTTGGTAGAGAGCTTATTCAGGCCGGCCCCAGTAAAGAGCTTTTTCAGTGGGCTTCCCTGTGCCTTGACCTTCTTCTGGGATGAGAGAAGCTCAGCCTCAGTGGTGACCTCAACTGGGACCTTGTATGATTCCACAGCTTCTTCAACATTCTTCTCTGCTTGTTTGGTGTCATCAGTAATAGCGGCTTCTGAGGTTTCCATGGCAACTTCGGCTTGGATCTCCTCTTTGATCTCTTCGGCAGATGCTTCAGGTGTCTCAGTTTCTGGTGTTGTCACTGGCTCCACCTCCTTCACCCCTTCCTTTGCTTTCTCTCGCTCCTCCTCCACCACAGCCTCTGCTTTCTCCTCTCCCTCCTTTATCTTCTTCTCAGCAGCCTTCTCTTTTGGTTCCTCCTCTTTGGCCTTTTTGATACTTGCCTTCTTGCGGTGGTTGGAGAATATTCCCTGTGTAAAGAATCTTCTGAAGGGGGACAGGGTGGCCTCCTGGCCATGTGGGGTAGTTGCAGCTGCAGCTGGGTCCTCAGGCTCTTTCTCTGCAGCCTCTCCATCCACAGTCTCAGATGGGGCATCCACTGGAGTTGCAGCCTCAACAGTGGCGGTCTCTGGCTCAGCTGCCTTCCCCTCCTCTGCAGTGGCGGCTTCCTCTGTTTCCTCAGACCCCTTAGTCCCTCCTTCCACTTCCTTGTCCATCAACTTCAGCATCTGCACCGGGTCATTCTTGTCCTTCAGAGTGAACTTGAAGCCAATGAAATTGAAGATCTTCTTGAAGCCCACCTCGTTGGCCTCGCCCGGTTTCTCCTCAACCTTCTTCTCTTCAGGCCCAGTGATGTTGTTGGCGTCAGGAGACTCATTCTCCTCCTTCTCTCTGTTCACCTGACAGGCCACCGCAGCCTGGAGGGAGTCCATCATCTCAGGAACCTCCTCCTTCTGAGACACGGACACGCCATCAACTGAAATGACAGAGAGATAAGAATTCATGTTTAGGTTGAAGTAATACACATTCCAACAAACAACAACCAGCAGTCACTCTTTCTCTCACACGGGCACATAGGGTGGAGCCAGACTAGAAACAAGACTGTCAGGGGAAAAGGAAAAGGGGTAGAAAAAATAAATAAATATCAAACTGATAATGTATCTAAAGATTTCATCTTCAACATTTGAAGATAATTTAAAACACATTACAAAAGAAATAGCTGAAAGATTTTGACCCCTGAGTGGATTTAATCAATCATTTGATAGATTAATTGCAGTCAGATTAAGTAAAAAAAAAATGGTTTGATCATTGACACCACCCAACAATAAGCCCCGGAGGAGACTTTGCAGTGTGTTTCACAATAGAAGCAATTCCATTGCCAACGCTTGAACAAAGATTCAGTCCCAAAACAAAGAAAGCTTACAGACAAGGGTATACTGTAAACCCCTCAGCTGTGTTGTTTTTTCCAAAATTATAGCTATGCCTTTATCCACTCATGCATCTACTGTAAGACAAAGTTTCTTTATTGTTTGACAGTAATAAAATGTGGCTGTTAAACTAGTGACAGGTGAGATAAAAACAAAACACATATACACACACACTGCCTGAAATTCCTGCCATGTCTATCTGAGCTTTGACAGGAGTGGGGTGGAGGTAGTGGGCTGGGCAAAGTTCACAGGCTCCCTTTCCTCTGACATCCCCCTACAGCAGGGGAAAGCTCACATCTGGTGCTGGGATATCACCTTACCTAGATACACACCCAGACTGGGAGACACACACAGTCTCTTAATCAGACAAACATGCTCATATCTTATATCATATCTTTTTAATGCATGTCTGAAGACAATCCTATCTTTTTAGAGCCAACTAATGAAAAATCTTTCTAATAAATTTCTCTAAGGGATGAAAGAATGTGAAAAACACAAGGTAATATATCAAAAGAAACGTTAAACTAAGACATAAGACAGTGGAGCATAAAGTTTCAATTTAAATTAAACATAAATGATATACAGTGCATTCGGAAAGTATTCAGACCCCTTGACTTTTTCCACATTTTGTTACGTTATAGCCTTATTTTAAAATTAATAAAACATTTTCCACAATCTTAACACAATACCCCATAATGACAAAGCAAAAACATGTTTTTACATTTTTTTGCAAATGTATAAATAATAAGTATTCACACCCTTTACTCAGTACTTTGTTGAAGCACAGCGATTACATCCTCTAGTGTTCTTGGGTATGACGCTACAAGCGTGGCACACCTATATTTGGGGAGTTTCTCCCATTCTTCTCTGCAGATCCTCTCAAGCTCTGTCAGGTTGGATGGGGAGTGTTGCTGCACAGCTATTTTCAGGTCTCTCCAGAGATGTTAGATCGGGTTCAAGGACATTCAGAGACTTGTCACCGAAACCACTCCTGCGTTGTCTTGGCTGTGTGCATACGGTCATTGTCCTGTTGGAAAGTGAACCTTCACCCCAGTCTGAGGTCCTGAGCGCTCTGGAGCAGGTTTTCATCAAGGATCTCTCTGTACTTTGCAACTGTTCATCTTTCCCTCGATCCTGACTAGTCTCCCAGTCCCTACCGCTGAAAAACATCCCCACAGCATGATGCTGCCACCACCATGCTTCACCGTAGGGATGGTGCCAGGTTTCCTCCAGACTTGACGCTTGGCATTCAAGACCAGAGATTCCTTTAGGTGCCTTTTGGCAAATTTTAAGTGGTGTGTCACGTGCCTTTTACTGAGGAGTGTCTTCCGTCTGGCCACTCTACCATAAAGGCCTGATTGGTGGAGTGCTGCAGAGATGGTTGTCCTTCTGGAAGGTTCTCCCATCTCCACAGAGGAACTCTGGAGCTCTGTCAGTGACCATCAGGTTCTTGGTCACCTCCATGACAAAGGCCCTTTTCCTCGATTGCTCAGTTTGGCCGGGTGGTCAGCTCTTGGTGTTTCCAATCTTTTTTCATTTAAGAATGATGGAGGCCACTGTTTTCTTGGGGACCTTCAATGCTGCAGACATTTTTTGGAACCCTTCCCCAGATCTGAGCTCTACGTACAATTCCTTCAACCTCATGGCTTGGTTTTTGCTCTGCCACGCACTATCAACTGTGGGACCTTATATAGACAGTTTTGTGACTTTCCAAATCATGTCCAATCAATTGAATTTACAACAGGTGGACTCTAATCAAGTTGTAGAAACATCAAGGATGATCAATGGAAACAGGATGCACCGGAGCTCAATTTCGAGTCTCATAGCAAATAGTCTGAATACTTATGTAAATAAGGTATTTGTTTTTTATTTGTAATCCATAAAAAAAAAAAAAAAAAAAAAAGTTTTTACTTGTGTGTAGATTGATGAAGAAAAAAAATGTGTTTAATCAATTGCAGAATAAGGCTGTAACGTAACAAAATATGGAATGCACTGAATGCACTGTATATCCCTAAAAACACGTATATGTGAGGCTAGGGCTGTGGCAGTCACGAAATGTCATCAGCTGGTGATTGTCAAACAAATAACTGTCGGTCTCAGTAATTGACCGTTATTTAACAAACATATTTATAATCTCCTGGCTTCCACACAGCCTACAAGCTATTTTAAAAAGTCTAATAAATCAATGTAATATAGCCTACACCTTCACAATAAATCCATGATTTATTTTAGACAGGTCTAAAAGAAGCATGATATATTGAAAATGTAGTCAATTTCAGAAAATAATTATGGCATATTGTTAGGTTCTAATTATTAGAGTAAGAACACTGAAAGCTTAAACCACGTTTATTCTTCCCAAAGGATCAAACAGCTGAATCCACGAAAACATATTCACACGAGCACTAGTATTTAACCCTTTCTCCTATGCTGAGTCTCCTCCTACACATCTTAAGAGCCAATGCATCTCTGTTGCTAGACAGAACCTTTAGTGATATCGGTTCTTCCTCACTTCATCTGACCTGACCTCTGCCCCAAAGTGCTCACTCCTCCCCAACTCACAGCCATGTCATGGTGACTGGTACCAGACTGTCTCTTCTCCTCCCAGGGGATCCCTGATGGCTAACAATAACATATCCTAACATAATGTAAATGGTATACATTACCCTCTCTACCTCAGTGACATGAATAAGTATATTTCCTATACTCAGAACCTAACAATACTCTGAGTTGTCCTTATGTTAGATCCTGATGTGGCTTTGCCAAATGGCTGTGGGCTTCACTAGTTAATTTAGCAGACAAGATTTGTTTATAATTCCGTGGCATTATTTTATAGTATGAAGAATACAATTGAACAATGCTGAATAAAAAATACATATTTTCTCCAAACGATTTGAGGGAGTGCACACGTGGTTATTCTGTCTTCAGGGGTTAAGAAACAGGTACTCCTATTTGCTTGATTTAGAGTTATTAATATAAATTTAGTTCTACAAACGTTGGGCTATCTGTTTTGATTTTTTATACCTTGTAAGGCTGAAGGATGCGACTCTAATGATGATTTGAAAAAAGTTGCTTGAAGCTCTGCTTTGTTTTTTGCACAAGCTGTACATACTCCAATAGTCTCTCATTCACAATTTGACAAGCACTTGATAATGCCTCGAATTTCACGGCGGCATCCCCTTTGTGGCCGTAATGCACCATGCACTCTAAACAAATCCATGCCTAGTACTGCGTTGTGCCCTATAATACTGCCTTTCATACCCTTTGACTTATTCCACATTGCTGTGTTACAGCCTGAATTTGAATTTCTCTCACCAATCTACACACAATACCTCAATGACAAAGTGAAAACATGTTTTTATTACATTTTTCAAAATGCTTGAACATATGAAGAATGGTACTCAGTGATGTGTTGTGTGGTTTTGCACCAAACAAATAATTTATTTGACATATGTTTTACAGTTTCACTTTAGTGCCTTATTGCAAACAGGATGCATTTTGGAATATCTGTATTCTGTACAGGCTTCCTTCTTTTCACTCTGTCATTTAGCTTAGTATTGTTGAGTAATTACAATGTTGACCCATCCTCAGTTTTCTCCCACCACAGCTATTAAACTCTAACTGTTGTAGAGTCCCCATTTGCCTCATGGTGAAATCCCTGAGCGGTTTCCTTCCTCTCCGGTAACTGAGTTCGGAAGGACGCCTGTATATTTTTTGTGAATGGGTGTATTGATACACCATCCGAAGTGTAACAAAATTACTTCACCATGCTCAAAGGGATATTCAATGTCTGTTTATTTAATTGTTTTACCCATCTACAAATAAGTGCCATTTGAGAGGCATTCCCTGGTCTTTGTGTTTGAATCTGAGAAGAGAACCAGACGAGGGAGTGTTTGGGGAAACAAAAAAACGCAATGAACCTGAACTGACACTTGAATGGAGACAGTCCAGTGGACGTGTTTGGCAGTGTGTTGTGAGCATTTTCTGCCCAGACGAGGAACTTGCTCCAGTCAGTGGCCTGAGTGGAGAAAAAACAGCGGAGGAAACCTTGTGTTTGATATATTTGATACCATTCCACCTATTCTGTTCCAGTCATTACCACAAGCCCGCTCTCCCCAATTAAGGTGCCACCAACCTCCTGTGGTTGAATACTTGCTCCGGGATGCTGGCCTTCTAGGCAGAGTTCCTCTGTCCAATGTCTGTGTTCTTTTGCCCATCTTAATCTTTTATTTTTATTGGCCAGTCCGAGATATGGCTTTTTCTTTGCAACTCTGCCTACAAGGCCAGCATCCCGGAGTCGCCTCTTCACTGTTGACGTTGAGACTGGTGTTTTGCGGGTACTATTTAATGAAGCTGCCAGTTGAGGACTTGTGAGGCGTCGGTTTCTCAAACTAGACTCTAATGTACTTGTCCTCTTGCTCAGTTGTCCACCGGGGCCTCCCACTCCTGACCAATTAGCCTTTTAAAATAATTAACTTGGATTAGCTAACACAACGTGCCATTGGAACAAAGGAGTGATGGTTGCTGATAATGGGCCTCTGTATGCTGTTTTCAGCTACAATAGTCATTTTCAACATTAACAATGTCTACACTGTATTTCTGATCAATTTGATGTTATTTTAAATGGACAAAAAATGTGCTTTTCTTTCAAAAACAAGGACATTTCTGAGTGACCCCAAACCTTTGAACGGTAGTTTACAGTTGAAGTCGGAAGGTTACATACACCTTAGCCAAATACAGTTAAACTCTGTTTTTCACAATTCCTGACATTTAATCCTAGTAAAAATGTGCTGTTTTAGGTCAGTTAGGATCACCACTTTATTTTAAGAATGTGAAATGTCAGAATATCAGTAGAGAGAATTATTTATTTCAACTTTAATTTCTTTCATCACATTCCCAGTGGGTCAGAAGTTTACATACACTCAATTAGTATTTGGTAGCATTGCCTTTAAATTGTTTAACCTGGGTTAAACGTTTTGGGTAGCCTTCCACAAGCTTCCCACAATAAGTTGGGGGAATTTTGGCCCATTCCTCCTGACAGAGCTGGTGTAACTGAGTAAGGCTTGTAGGCCTCCTTGACCACACACGCTTTTTCAGCTCTGCCCACAAATTGTCTATAGGATTGAGGTCAGGGCTTTGTGATGGCCACTCCAATTCCTTGACTTTGTTGTCCTTAAGCCATTTTGCCACAACTTTGGAAGTATGCTTGGGGTCATTGTCCTTTTGGAAGACCCATTTGCGACCAAGCTTTAACTTCCTGAATGATGGTTTGAGATGTTGCTTCAATATATCCACATAATTTTGTTTCCTCATGATTCCATCTATTTTGTGAAGTGCACCAGTCCCTCCTGCAGCAAAGCACCCCCACAACATGATGCTGCCACCGCCGTGCTTCACGATTGGGATGTTCTTCGGCTTGCAAGCCTCCCACTTTTTCCTCCAAACATAACAATGGTCATTATGGCCAAATAGTTATATTTTTGTTTCATCAGACCAGAGGACATTTCTCCAAAAAGTACGATCTTTGTCCCCATGTGCAGTTGCAAACCGTAGTCTGGCATTTTTATGGCGGTTTTGGAGCAGTGGCTTCTTCCTTGCTGAGCGGCCTTTCAGGTTATGTTGATATAGGACTCGTTTTACTGTGGATATAGATACTTTTGTACCTGTTTCCTCCAACATCTTTACAGGGTCCTTTGCTGTTGTTCTGGGATTGATTTGCACTTTTCGCACCAAAGTATGTTCATCTCTAGGAGACAGAACGCGTCTGCTTCCTGAGCGGTATGACGGCTGCGTGGTCCCATGGTGTTTATACATGCGTACTATTGTTTGTATAGATGAATGTGGTATCTTCAGGCATTTGGAAATTGCTCCCATGGATAAACCAGACTTGTGGAGGTCTACAATTTTTTTTCTTAGGTCTTGGCTGATTTCTTTTGATTTTCCCATGATGTCAAGCAAAGAGGCACTGAGTTTGAAGGTAGGCCTTGAAATACATCCACAGGTACACCTCCAATTGACTCAAATGATGTTAATTAGCCTATCAGAAGCTTCTAAAGCCATGACATCATTTTCTGGAATTTCCCAAGCTGTTTAAAGGCACAGTCAACTTAGTGTATATGTAAACTTCTGACCCGCTGTAATTGTGATACAGTGAATTATTATTATTATTATTGTTGTATGTATCAAACTGCTGTGCTTTATCTTGGCCAGGTCGCAGTTGTAAATGAGAACTTGTTCTCAAGTAGCCTACCTGGTTAAATAAAGGTAAAATAAAATAAACAATTATAAGTGAAATAATCTGTCTGTAAACAATTGTTGGAAAAATTACTTGTGGCATGCACAAAGTAGATGTCCTAACCGACTTGCCAAAACTATAGTTTGTTACAAAGAAATTTGTGGAGTGGTTGAAAAACGAGTTTTAATGACTCCAACCTAAGTGTATGTAAACTTCCGACTTCAACTGTATGTACACACACACACACACACACACACACACACACACACACACACACCTTGTTATAGGATTTTCAACATTGCAGAACCAAATAAATGTTTTAGACTGTAAACGTATAATTTTAATTTAGAAAATAAAGACAAATGGAATGGACAAAATGATTGGCATCCCATGTCTTGTATTTGGTTTCACAGCCTTTAGCCAAGTTAACTGCAAACAAATGCTTTTTGTAGACATCAATGACCTTGCTACACCTCTCTACTGGCAATTTGGCCCACTTTTCAACAGAACACTGCTCCATTTCTTTAATGTTTGAGTGTTGCCCTCCATCAACTGCTGATTTCAGCTCTCGGCATAGGTTATGGATGTGATTCAGGTCTGGACTTTTTGCTGGCTACTCCAGAACAGTCCAGCATTTTTTGTTGAACCATTACAGGGTGCTTTTGTTGTGTGTTTGTGGTTGTTGTCTTGCTGGAAGACCCACAACCTTCAACAGAGAGACAGTTTTTGGACATTAGGTTGAACATTGCACTCCAAAACACATTGATAATCTGTTGATTTCATTATGTTTTACACACATTCAAGAGTCAGCAAAGCAACCCCATAGCATTATCGAACCTCCCACGTTTGATTGTAGGGAGGGTGTTCTTTTCTTTGAATGCTTCATTTGGTTGTTGGTAAACATAGGAAGACCCCACTGCTGAAGGAGACACAAGAGAGCCTGATCTAACTTCTCAAAAACCCACAACCTCTCTGGGATAGGAGTCCCGCTAGCGGGGAAATTGGAGGGTGCGCAATTCAAATAACTTATCATAAAAATTATGGATATTAAACATGTTGATACATACAAGTATCTTACATCGGTTAAAAGCTTAAATTCTTGTTAATCTAGCTGCATTGTCCGATTTACAATAGGCTTTACAGCGAAAGCATGCCATGCGATTGAGTATGGCGCCCCACATCCAAAATATTTTTCAACCAGCACAGGCTTCATAAAATCACAAATAGCGATGAAATATTCACATGCTTTTTGAAAATCTTCCTCTGATTTGCAATCCAAAGGGTCTCAGCTACAACATGCGTGGTCGTTATTTAGATAAAATCTTTCTTTATATCCCAAAAAGTCGATTTGAGTAATCCACTCGTTCAACATGCAGAGAAAGGAATCCAAAAAGCTACCGCTAAACTTTGTTAAAACAAGTCAAACTACATTTCTATTTAATCCTCAGGTACTCTAAAATGTAATTAAACTATAATATTTCATACGGAAAGAAGTATGTTCAATAGAAAAGCAATATTAGCAGGCGTGCCTCCTCTTCATCTCGCGCGCACAGACTGATTTCCTGTATCAAAACTCAGAATTATTCCTCGTTTGGGAAGAAACAAGCCTGAAACCTTGAACAAAGACTTGACATCTAGTGGAAGCCATAGGAATTGCAATCTGGGAGCTAGATTTAACATTGTCCCTATACGTTCTAATGGAAGAGCATGGGATCAAAAACAAAAGATTCTGGTTGTTTTTTCTTTGGATTCTTTTCCTAACATATCTATTGTGTTATAGTCTCATACATTATTTTAACATTTCTACAAATTTTTAAGTGTTTTCTATCCAATGATACCAATTATATGCATATCCTGGCTTCTGGATCTGAGTAACAGGCAGTTTACTTTTGGCACGTCAGTCAGACAGGAAGTGGAGAAAATAGGGGCCTAGCCTAAATCCTGGGGGAAATGTTATGTGGACCAATGAAACAAAATTAGAGCTCTTTGGCAATACAGATCAGCTTTACCAATGACCAAATTAAGCATTCAATGAAAAGAACATCCTCCCTGCAATAAAGCATGGGGAGGTTCAATAATGCTATGGGTTGCTTTGCTATCTCTGTTACTGGGGGTCTTGAAAGTGCGCAAGTCATCATGAAATCAGCAGATTATCAGGACTATCATGCCGTGGCTTTATTTTCTAAATTACAATAAACATATTTCCTAACTATTCAATTTGTATCGCGGAAGTTCAGCATAACAGCGTGATTGAAATTTAAAGGCAATGTTCCCATGTTAGCGGAGACTGCATTCACGGTAAATGCTGCATATGTTACCTTAACATTTCTAGCTCGCAATCTGTAACGCTTCATCGATACAGATTGAATAGAGCCCTAAATTATCAATAGGATGTAGGATGTTCAGGGAAGCAGGGCTGGCAGAGCTAGAGTGGTGTTTTCCATGAATGGTCTTGGCTACAACTGTAGTAGAGTGAGATTGTTAGATGCTCTCTAGGAATTACCCAAGTGCTACTCACCAATCTGATCTAATGGTATGTAGCCTCTGCCAAATCCCCAACAACCAGATGTTCCGGCTTTCAGGGGAAATGGAAAGAGGGCATCCGCTTTTGGACATTAACAAGGTGACACTCCATCTTAACTCCTCCACATTTACTGGATTGGTTGAACAGTGCAGAAGATAACCTCCCAACAGTTTTTTTTCTTCTCATCAAGACCAGTATGTAGGAGATCTAGTTTCAGCCATTTCTTTAACGTCTGCTACTTTAGGTTAAATGGTATGTTACGGGCCTCCCCAGTGGCGCAGCGGTCTAAGGCACTGCATCGCAGTGCTAGCTGCATCACTACAGCTCCTGGTTCAATATCGGGCTGTGTCGCAGCCGGCCGCAACCGGGAGACCCATGAGGCGGCGCACAATTGGCCCAGCATCGTCCGGGTTAGCGGAGGGTTTGGCCGGCCGGGATGTCATTGTCCGATCGCGTTCTAGCGACTCCTGTGGCGGGTCGGGGGCATGCACGCTAACACCGTACACCTGGCGACCGTGTCTTCTCCGACACATTGGTGCGGCTGGCTTCCGGGTTAAGCGAGCATTGTGTCAAGAAGCAGTGCAGCTAGGCGGGTCATGTTCTTTCGGATGACGTACGGCTCTCGAACTTCGCCTCTCCCGAGTACGGGAGTTGCTGCGATGTGACAAGACTATAACTACCAATTGGATATCACAAAAAATGGGTAGAAAAAGGGGTAGAAAAAATAAATAAAATGTATGTTACATCATGAGCGATTAATGGAAAATACCCAAGTATCTAATGAGCAAGTTCAAAGTATTTGCAAACTTCCAAAGCACATGCTTTAACTTTGAGAAATTCCCACGAAGTTGGGAAAAACAAAACAATTATGCTTTTTCAGCCAAAAATTGTCAGTGACCATGTAGTTAGCCTTAACCATTCATTCAGTTAAAGAGACAGGCGAGGACAGCCTCAAACCACAATACCAACCACACCCTCAAGATAACAATGAGTGGCTACACTTGGTCGCCTCAGAAGAAACTAGGGTTTAACCCCATTCATTTATGATAATTACATTACTAAATTACTCTCTGAATGGGATTGTAAAACATTATTCCACTACTAAAACAGCATTGAGTATTTTTTCCTTAAACCACAAAGTTCATATCTGGGTCAAGTTGGATGAAAGCTAACCTCACATTAATTTAAAGTAAATTCAACAACATTTATTTCAACTTCTGAATGAAGTTTGATACAGTGAGAATTTCCTATAATAACTGAACAGTTTAATCTTACCTGTGAGAGTTATCGTTCCAAGCATTTGTAAAACCTTCCTCAAAACGTCCAAAAATTAAGAAAGAAAAAGACTCAAGAACTGGTACTTGTAAAAAATAAAATAAAATGATATATACATGTGTATATATATAGTTTGTTTCGCTCTCCCTCGTCTACTCACACACAGTAAAATCTGTGGGGTTTTAGTTTCTAACTCGGTTCCCTCCTAACTGGTGAACTGTTGTCTGAGGGCAGGAGCACTCTCTTTCTCTTCTCCAGCGCATGTGTCTGTTAGTCTGAGGGGAGAAGCTGGGCTACACACATATTTCAACAGACGGCCCTGACTGACACACGTTATGTAAGGACCACCCCCACCTCCTCTTCCCCCCTTACACTCTTTTTCAGCTGTTCTGAATGAGTTTCACTTTTTCTCCTCCCCCTATTCCCTTCAGTGGCCATCCAGGATGACCGTCTGTCATGTGATCTTTCAGGTAAGCCCCCCCCACACCCAACCTCTCCTCACTCCCCTTTTACACCCCCAATACCCCTTCCTCCCCACCTCATTGTGTGTGTTTGGAACCCAAGCAGCATGTTCTGCTTGGGTGAAGGGTGTATGGGGGAGATATGTATAGGGGGGTTTAGCTCTGGGTAATGCCAGATCTCTTTGGGAGTGGGTCTTTCTACACTACCCTTCACCCCTTTCTCTCCTATTCACTCTGTCCCCCTGTGTCCTTCAAATACAGTTCCCCCAGACTTTAGAAAAGCAAAATGGAAATCAGTCTGAGACCTCTCTCTCTTCACTCACTCCCTTTCTCTGGAGAGTTGACAGCTCACTGCTCCATATCTCATGGCGAATGTCACCAGTCGTGAAGGGATGTTTCCAGAGACACTCCGCTAAGGCAGTGTAGATATTTCTAACTCTTTGTAGTTCCATGCAAAGAAAGATTACTATATTAGCAATGGAAGGAAGTAGTATGGAGTCAATGAGCCTTAAGACACCAGAACCACAAATAGCCTTTATTCTTGATTGCTACATTTCCAAGAATTTTTCTCAAATGGGTGCTGGATGGATCACCCCACACACACAGTGTTCTGAGATGGAGCCTCATAATGCATATGAGGACAAATACCCCACAATAGAACAAGCAGTATATTCAAATGGCAAGTCTGTTCCTTCAGAAGCAATAATTATTCAGAAACAAAACAATCAAGATTAAATAAACCATTGCTGTGTGATTTATTAGTGAGTATATACTTTGAACTGATTGAGGCCACACTCATTTCTTATTTACAAATAAGATGATTAAGCACTACATTAATACTCTTTAAAACTACACACACAGACCTCAGAAGTATCAGAGGAACAGAAGAGTTGCTGCAGGGCAAAATACACACATGGTCAAGTAGAAGCCTGTGAAAAAGCCCAACTCAATTAAAAACAAAGCATCTTCTTTTCACAACACTCAACAGTTCCTGTTAGTCATGTCTTTAAAATGTCTTCACTTGAGGAAGAAATTAAATGAAATAAAGGCTTCATGGTTCTCATCCGAGGGGCGAAGGGTGAGGGGTGAGAGGAACGCAGAGGGGGACACTGACCCTTAAAACATATCTCTATTTGGGAGTACAGGGAAAGCCCCTCTCACAGTGAAGATAGCCTGAAGGTTCTAGAGAAAAGTCTTATCCTATTACAGAAAAGTCTGCTTTGTTTAACCACAGCTTACTATTGTAATTCTTCTCTTATAGTAATTTAACAGAAGTACAAGAGCAAACAAGTGTCTTAAACACATGTTAAGTAAAAGTTTTGTTTTAATATGTCTTAAACATACGTGTGGAGATTAATGTACAACATAAAACATGCCCATCTTGAAAAAGTAGTTAAAGAAGAGTCTCTGAATTAATAAGGTTAACATTGGATAGCTTAACTAGAGTTCACACACTGCTATACCCACTTATTAAATCAGTGGTGCCAACATTCCTTCACCAAGAATGTGGCTTTGATGACACCACTGAGGCTCTCTGTTATAACAGTGACTAATTAGGAAGTGTGTATTTCCCTCAGCAACCTACTGAACTGTATTAGTATGGTATTATAGTAGTATTTTTATGCTGAGTTGACAGTGAGTCAGGGAGAGAGGAATGTTACTGTCTGATGAGGTGAAGAATACCTCGGATGGGGCGGGTCGTCCTGTACCTCTTCCAATCCCCCTGTATGGACCAGTGCTTCCGCTCTGTGTGAGTCATCATCACCGTCACATTCCTCGACTTCCATACATACTGGCACACACTCCCGCAAAGACGGATTAGACAGAGCTTAGTGTAATAAAGTAGCATAGATGACTGTGTTGTTTGGAGTATATTGTCGAAAAGACTGAGTTCAACCCTACTTGGAACGGTGATGTGTGTTGTGTTGACTGAGGAAAAGCCTCAATATCATTAACATTTCATTACAGTAAGCCTATCGCATTTTCATAGCATTTCTATAACAAACATGAAATAGACGTTACATAACTACAGCTAAAGCAATGGCAAGTAATTGCTGAGCCGTATATCCCCAAAATATAGATATCTCGGCACCACCAAGTCTTATACCATGTATCTCCAGCATAAAAAAACAAGCCTTAAGTTAAAGCCCCCATGCAGTCTTTATAATAAAACATTTTAATCACTTATGTGTAACAAGTCACGGTGTTTATTTTATGAAAATAGCGAAAAAATATATTTATAATTTATTCATCCTTAATGTTTTGTACACAGTGTATATATACACTGAACAAAAATATAATTGTTACAGTTCATGGAAGGAAATCAGTCAATTGAAATAAATAAATTAGGCCCTAATTTATAGATTTCAAATGACTGGGCAGGGGCACAGCCACTTGGGAGCCAGGCCCACCCACTGGCGAGCCAGGCCCAGAAAATCAGAATGAGTTTTTCACCACAAAAGGGCTTTACTACAGACAGAAATACTCCTCAGCACCACCCCCGCCCTCCTCAGACGATCCCGCAGGTGAAGAAACTGGATGTGGAGGACCTGGGCTGGCGTGGTTACAAGTGGTCTGCGGTTGTGAGGCCAGTTAATTATCTTGGCAAAGGATAAATGCTCACCAACAGGGGTGTAAATACATTTGTCCACGACATTTGAGAGAAATAAGCTTTTTGTGCGTATGGAACATTTCTGGGATCTTTTATTTCAGCTCAGGAAACATGAGACCAAGACTTCACATGTTGCATTTATATTTTTGTTCAGTATTAAAAAAAAACTAGAAAATCACTTTAATTGCACTGCCCCTTTAATGCTGGAATGTTGAAATGGGGATTTTAACACAAGAGGGTGATGGGGTTGATAGAGCATGTAAGCTAGCTGTATGACATCATTGCAGGGACAGAACACACCCTTCTTTCTACTCTGCAAATTCCTGGAGCCGGACCTGGAGGATGATGTTGAAATAATTGGAGGAAAAGGAAATGAGGGCTCTGCCTCGGATCTGAGAAACGGGTTCTCTTTTTTTTTTTTTTTTTTATCTATCCACCCCACTCGTTTTCTTTAATCCCCCTCTCCCTGTTTCTCTTCCGCCTTATCCTCCCTTCTGGCCCCCCTCTGTGTGTGGGCCAGGGGGACAGATAAGAATGCCGGTCAGGAAACCCAGTCAATTCTTTACATCACGGCTTCCTGTTCCTTTGCCGGTTTTCTTGAGATACATTACAAACCTCCACTTTACACGTTCTGTCCCGTAACCCTGCCACTGTCTCACTTCTGGTAACAAAGTGACTGTATACCACAGGCAGCCATTGGCACCTTAATTGGGGAAGATGGGCTCATAGCTGCATTAACTACTTAGGGAGTGGTGGGGCGCTAGCCGACACTACCCGGTGAAATGCAAGGCGCCAAATTCAAAATCCAAAAGTTGAATTATTAAACATTCATCAATATACAAGTGTTGCATAGTCATCAAAAGCTCTGCTTCTTGGCAATATCACAGCGTTGTCAGATTTCAAAAAGGCTTTACGGCGAAAGCACTACATTTGATTGTTTGAGGGTAGCACCTCCAATATTTCTCATTAGCATAAATTCATAAACCATCGCGGTTCACAAAAAACACATTTCACAGTGAAAACAAATCCCTTACCTTTTGAAGAACTTCTGCTGAGGGCTTCCCAAGTGTCCAACGAAGACATCCAATGGTTCTTTTGTTAGAAAAAGTCCTTTATTATATCCATAAATCTCTGTTTGGTTGGCGCATTATGTTCATAAAATACAGCGTCCACTCGCCCATTGAACTGTGAAGAGAATGCGTTCAACCTATACCTATACACTTGTCCAAGAACAATCAAACATCATTGATAATGTATCCTTAGGAACACTTTTATGTATATTTAGTATAATATTTCAACCGGATTATAAACTGGGCGATAGGAAAGGAAAACACCACAGCGCGCGCAAGCCCGTGAACGCGCATCCTCTTCAGTCTACATCCGATGACCACTTCGAAATTCTTCTTCTATTACCATCGAGAGCAACTAAACATCAAACACTGTCTAGAGACTGTTGACATCCAGTGGAAGCAATAGGTACTGCAATCTTACTCCCATATATGGTCATTTTCAATAGGGAGGGGTTCAAAATGACAGGGTCCTGAAAAAGGGACGTTTATTTATATATCCATATACATACATACCCATTTATATACACATATGCATAAATAAACAGTTATACAAATACACATATATACACACTAAGATACATAAACACACACTTTTTTTTTGAATATACCTTTATTATTCCACGCAAACCCTACCACCCTTCCCCCATTTGGAGTAAACTAATAAACAATAACACTTAGGCTTCTACCTTCAGTTTATACATATTTTACAGACACAATTTTACAATAGTTATATTTTGTTTGTTTTTAGTCCTTCCTCTATTTCTGATGTCCATCCAGTTTGATTTCTATTTGTAACTGTGCTATTTCAGAAAATATCTGAACCTATATACATTTTACAGATCCCGTATGTTTTACATTGGTATTAGTCCCACTCTTCAGCTCCATTCAACCCCTCCCATCTATCTCTTAACACCATCCATTTTGGATTTCTATTTGCCATATATTTTTCAACTGTGCTGTGATGCTTCACAAAAGTACTGAACCTTTCTATTCTCATAGCTTCTACAGATTGTAAATTAAAGATAAACATTTTTGCTAAAATAATTGTATATTATTGATTGACTGACTATACCTTTTCAAATCACCCAGTATTGCTATCTGCAGCGTTAGTTCTAGGCAGGCAAATGTTGCAATTCTTCAGCCATTCCTGGACCGGTGACCAAAAACGAGCTACATATGGACATGACCAAAATAAATGATCTAATGACTCTGCCTCCTCACAGCAAAATCTGCAGAGCTGGGAAGATTGTTTCCCCCATATATATATAACATTATATTGGTTGCAAGAATTTTGTAAAATAATTTAAATAGATGAATTCAAAGTTTTGAATCCGGCGTTGTTTTGCGTAGTCAAGATTCTTGTGTAGCTGGTACATGAAGAGTCAGGCGCAGGAGAACAGGACTGAGTGAGCAAAGCACTTTACTCAAAAGAACCAAACAAACAAACGTTAACCGCATAATACAACAACACTTTGCCAAACGCAAAACAAGCGAGGCAGAAAATAAAACGCACCAGCCGGAATGAAAACGTCTGAACAATAAACAAATCGCACACAAAGACATGGGAGAAAACAGAGGGTTAAATAGACAACAGATAATGATGGAGGATGCAAACCAGGTGTGTGAAAAACAAGACAGTACAAATGGAAAATGAAAAGTGGATCGTGATGATTAGAAGACCGGTGACGTCGACCGCTGAATGCCGCCCGAAAGAGGGGAACCGACTTCAGTAGAAGTCGTGACATGCGTGTCAATTCATAAACCATGTGCCATGGAATGGGTACATTGAAAATCTCTTCCCAACTATTTTGCAATTTATATGGCACAGCTGTACATTTTTTGGTCCTTAACCTCTTATGGAGCAGCAAGGTGCGCTGGGGCGCTAGCGCCCCACTCCCGACACTACCAGGTGAAATGCAAGGCGCCAAATTCAAAATCCAAAAGTTGAATTATTAAACATGCATCAATATACAAGTGTTTCATAGTCATCAAAAGCTCTGCTTCTTGGCAATATCACAGCGTTGTCAGATTTCAAAAAGGCTTTACGGCGAAAGCACCACATTTGATTGTTTGAGGGTAGCACCTAACATATTTTTGCCATTACCATGAATTCATTAGCCTTCACGGTTCACACAAAACACATTTCACAGCGAAAACAAATCAATTACCTNAGCATCTAAAAAAAATCTGAACAGTGTCTCGAGACTGTTGACATCCAGAGGAAGCGATAGGTACTGCATTCATATGCCCTTATAAGGGCATTTTCATAAGGGAGGGGTTCCAAATGAGCAATGTGTCAAAACCACTTTTTCCAGGACAGAAATTCCTCGGGGTTTCGCCTGCCATATCCGTTCTGCTTTACTCACAGACAAATGGTTAACACTTTTAGAAAATTCAGAGTGTTTCCTATCCAATGGTACTAAATATGTGCATATCCTATTTTCTGGGCCTGAATGGGAGGCATTTTACTTTGGGCACGCCAGGGTCTCCAAAACGGTCACCTCATGCGCTGCTCCCTAAGAAGTTAAATGAAATTGGTATATGTTTTATTTATCACAATTTTCTTTAACCATTTATGTTCTTTAATACAGGGCCGATAGACAAGTTCCTTACTTTTCCCCTTCTACTTGCGTCTTCCATGTTTGTGGTAATGCTGCAATTAGTTGGTTGTAATTTTGGGTAGAGCAGACATTTCCATATTTCTGTGTTAGCTGCATGTGTGACATAACTCCACCAGTCCTATTTATGAAATAATTTACAAAAATGATACATTTTTTTAACATTTTATCGAAAAATGATTTTTTTTATTAATTAGTATATTTGAGTTTAGCTACAATATTTGTTGTATTATTTGTTCCGTTTTTTTCAAGTGGATTAAATTGAAATTGCAGCCAACTTTCTAAGGCTTATTTAAAAAATTACCAAAAATGGCCAGTTGTAATCTGAATAAAGGCAAAAAGGCCATAAAATAAATGCGAATACGACCATCATCCCTGGTGAGAAGAAAACGTGACTCGTCAGTGAAGAACCCTTTTTGCCAGTCCTGTCTGGTGCAGCGACGATGGACCAGACAGGAACATGGGGTGAGACATACCTATCAATTTACTAAAGAACCATTTCAAATTTAAGTAACTTTTGTATGACTGATGCCTTTAGTGAGAGGTCTAATGCTTTAATATGTAATAATGTCTGCCCTCAGTAATCATATTCGTTATATAAATAGGCCCTTTTAATTTTGTCTGGCTTGCCATTCCAAAAAAATATTTTTTGTTCATATCATTTAAAAAGCAGGTCACTAGGTGTTGGCAAAACCATAAGCAAATAGGTAAACTGTGATATGACTAAAGAGTTAATTAGGGTGATTTTCCACAAATAGACAAGTATTTTCCTTTCCATGGTAGCAAGATCTTATCTATTTTTGTAAACTTTCTATAAAAATGTACTGGAGTGAGATCATTTCTTTCTGTCGGGATTTGTATACCGAGTATGTCCACATCCCCGTCGACCATTTTATTGGTAAACTACACAGTAATGTAAAAGTATAATTTTTTTGTGATCCAATACGTAATATAGTGCACTTATTATAATTTGGTTTTAAACCAGAGAGGTTAGCAAAAGCATCTAGATCCTCTATGAGGCTGTGGAGGGATTCTAATTGTGGTTTTAAAAGAAAACATTAATCATCAGCGTACAATGACATCTTTTTTCTAAGCCACGGATTTCTAATCCCTTAATATTATTGTTGGATCTAATTTTAACAGCTAACACTTTGATGGCAATAATAAATAGATATGTCGATAGTGGACAACCTTTTTTTTTCAGAATTTCCTTGTATATTATGCTCTCCCTTCAGGAGGCTTTGGCTTTGCAGGACCAACCCTACCAAGCAGGTTCAGAATCTTGAGGGGGCGGTGCTGCTCTAGGTCTCTGACCGCATTTTGGCTGCATACAGGCTGCTTACAGCAGGCCCATAAAACAGTTAGGGACTTCTCCTTAGTATCTGGGTCATTCAGGTTGGTGTCTAGGGTATAGGGATGTGGACCGTTCCATCAACATAGGATCATAAATAAATAAATTAGATGTATAATTTATTTAAAAAAATGTAGTTCCCCATGATAGGACAATAAATAAATTAAATGTATAATTTATTTTAAAACGCTGTTCCACCATGATAGGACAATAAATAAATATGTATAATTCATTATAAAATGTAAAATGTATAAATGTATATGAGTAGTCTTTGAACAACTGGTTATCAATATACAGTTTATCGACGACGAGAGCTACGCGTTTCCCTTTCAATCTATTTTCCTTGAAAATTGGATATAGAACTTCATGCTATTCTGCAATTTCCTTCGGGAACTGGTCATTCATGCCAATTTTCGTGCCAGCAAGTCTTTTAACCATTATTTTATCTTTAAAGAAAGCAAATTTGCCCTCTCTCTCCAAAGCGGTGTACACGTTCAAGTTGGATTTTGTCGATAGCTGAAGCGGAAACTGAAGCGCTGTAAGGAGGAACTCTAACTACAGATTCAGGTACTTCTCCTTTTTTCTCTTGGATACCTGAAAGTACCAGATTCTCTCTCGTGGATCTGGTCTGTATGTCAAGTAAGGCTTCTCTCAGAACGATGTTCTCCTTTTTAAGTTCATTAACTTCGGTTTCAATCTCATTGACTGTGTCTTTCTCCAATGTCGCAGCTTTTTTGTCACTCATCTCGAGGCTTGCCTTCAACTATTTTATATCCTTACTGACTAGTTCAAGTACAACCAGTTTGACATTTATTGATTTTAACAGATCAGTTTCGACCTTTACTATTCCAGGTGGTGAAAATATTAAATCGTCTGTGTCTGTAGAAGAGTCAAGTTTTCGTTTTGAAATAGGTTCCCGTCTTACTCTCTGTCATTTCTCTAGTCTTAGGATTTGTTTTGTGTTGTTACCCAGATTGAAGGTTATCACCCGCCAGATTGTGGGGTGCTAATATATAGTCTAACTTACCGATATTGAATATTACGTTTTTATCTTGAGGTGGTCTACATAGCTGTGTTCAGTCCATCTTAGTGGTCAACAATAGTTTGATTTATGGGAACAATCGAAGCACAATTAACGGCTGATGGCAATTGACCATTAATTAACAAACACATTTAGCATCTCCTGGCTTCTAGACAGCCTACAAGCCATTTTAAAAAGTCTAATAAATCCATGGAATATAGCAAACACCTTCACAATAAATCCATTATTTATTTTAGGCAGGTCTAAAGAAGCATGATATGAAGAAAATGTAGTCTATTTCAGAAGAAAATAATAGCATACTCTGAGACTATCTTTACTTTTACTCAAGTATGACAATTGGGTGCTTTTTCCACCACTACAATTGAATGCAGGAAATGCAGAAATTATAAAAGCGCTGAAATTTATTTTGGTTGAAGTTGAATTGAACAGTATAAAACAATCAGAATGGAGAAAGACTCATTGAAATCACTTAGAATATATGTGTTGCCACCCTAGGATCACTCACTACTCATGAAGCAAATGTAGAACTTGTATTATTCAAAAACAAAAACTGTCAAATACCGTATTTGTTTTTTAAATACCGTGATATATTTTGTCCATATCGCCCAGCCCTACTCTGGTGGCATGTCTTGTGGGGCATGCATGGGTGTACGAGCTGTGTGCTAGTCGTTTAAACAGACAGCTCGGTGCTTTCAACATGTCAATACCTCACAAATTCAAGTAGTGAAAAAGTCCATCTCTCCTCCACTTTCAGCCAGGAGAGACTGACATGCATATTATTCATGTTTGCTCTCTGTGTACATCCATGGGCCAGCTGTGCTGCCCTGTTCTGAGCCAAATAAAATTTGTGGCACCTGACTACACGACTGAACAGTAGTCCAGGTGCGACAAAACTAGAGCCTGTAGAACCTGCCTTGTTGATAGTGCTGTCACGAAGCTAGAGCAGCGCTTTATTATGGACAGACTTCTCCCCATTTCAGCTACTGTTGTATCAATATGTTTTGACGATGACAGATGACAATCCATGGATACTCCAAGCAGTTAGTCATCTCAACTTGCTCAATTTCCACATTATTTATTACAAGATTTAGTTGAGGTTTAGGGTTTAGAGAATTTGTCCCAAATACAATGCTTTAAGTTTTAGAAATATTTAGGGCTAATGTATTCCTTGCCACCCAATCTTAAACTAACTGCAACTCTTTGTTAAGTTTTGCAGTCATTTCAGTCGCTGTGGTAGCTGATGTGTATAGTGTTGAGTCATCCGCATACATAGACACTCTGACTTTACTCATTTTTAAAAAGAAAGGGGCCTAAACAGCTACCCTGGGGTACCCTTTTCTTAGGCAGCGGAATGACTTTTGCTTCGCTTCAGGCCTGAGGGTACACACTTTCTAGTATGATTGAATTGAAGATATTGCAAATAGGAGTGGCAATATCGTCCACTATTATCCACAGTAATTTTGCATCCAAGTTCTCAGACCCCGGTGGCTTGTCATTGTTGATAGACAATTTGTTCACCTCTTCCACACTCACTTTACGGAATTCTAAATTACATTTCTTGTCTTTCATAATTTGGTCAGATATATTTGAATGTGTAGTATCAGCGTTTGTTGCTGGTTTGCTAAGTATTCTAATCTTGCCAATAAAAAAATGAAGTAATAATATCAGTCAGTTTTGTAATGAATGAGCCATCTGATTCAATGAATGATGGAGCTGAGTTTGCCTTTTTTCCCAGAAAATTTCATTGAAGGTGCTCCAATGCTTTTTTTGTAATTAGTAAAGGCACAGTCATCTACATTGGTCTGAAGGCCTCCATCCATAGCCAATGTTAGGTATGTCCATGTGAAGGCCTCCCACATGGGCGTGATGTCAGACCTGTCATGACGTGGCCCTCTTTGGAGATAGCGAGCACCATCCCCCTCTCTCTCTCACCACCTCTCTCCTCCCCCTTACACCCAGGCTCTGTTATCGCAGGTCATAAATTCCTAGAGGAGTCTCTCTCCTCATGCCATGTAGTATAGAAAGAGAGAGTTTCACTGGAGAACAAAGGAACCTCTTCTCCATCATAGAACTTGAGAACTGAACAATGTCCATGTTTTGGAGAATGTGTTCACAGTCGGAGGAGAATCCAGCTACGACCGGTCCATTTCGTTTAACGTTTGTGAAACTCATGAAAGACAATACAGCCACATTACCATAACTTTGTTAATACAAGAGTCTCAGTTGTGAGGCTTGCATCTAATTGTTGTATAAAATGAATGAGTAAAGAAGAAACTATTTGTGAAATTATGTAATGTGATTTTAAACTGTTTAATGAAGGAAACTCCAATTCCCTTTGGAGTTTAACTAAGTCATAGGCCCGCCCCCATGAGCACAGATATGATCTGGCTCATGGGACAGCTCTTTTCTACTGTTCTGAATAAACCCCCCACCTGAAGAAATCATCTTCAGACCATGCGTACCTCGACCATCGAGGGAGCTAAGGTTGTTGAATTCTTAACCAAACCACGTGGAGCATTGGCTACACGGCGGGAAATGGTTAAACTCTGAGACTATCTATACCAACGGAATAAGAGCAACTCTTCGATACAAATTACTAGTCTGCAGCTAGAAATTATGTACCATTGAATGCAAAGACCGACAACCGCCGAAACGTCTATTCTATAAGAACTTTTCTGAATGTTACTCTGAAGTATCTATTCTAACCACGAAATACTTCAGGGAAGCAGAGAGAGACGCACGGATGAACTTGCCAACAAAAAGACAGACGATTCCAACAGAGATTACGACGACACACTGAGAGTAAATATATATTGATTGCAATTATTCCCTAATGAATGAGCGTTCATGTGCAAAGGATTAGCATTTCAATTACTATAATTCTCAACTGTGTAGTCTCTTTTGTCTTTCCCGCCCTTCTCAATCCACACCTACTTCCCTTTGTCCACCAAGCTGCCATACCGGCTAAGCCCACTAGGGAACCTTCCCTATCATTTCCTTGTAACCGTATCTACTGTTTGTTTGTTTGTGCATTTCTGTAATTATTCAGTTAGTTTGTGAATAAAGGATTAAGACAATTGATGTATGGATGATTCATAGTAAAGGCTGGGTTCGTGCAGATAACCAACAATTTACGACGTTTGGAATGAGACTAACGTGAGGTAAAGAATAATTAATTAATTAGAAGACTAATTGATCAGATATTATAATATCTAAAAAGTTATTAGGAAAATTATAACTTTGTAATCTGAGGATTTTCCTTGGTGCCCCGACTTCCTAGTTAATTACATTTACATGATTATTTTAATCACGTAATACTAACTACAGAGAATTGATTTGATAAAATAACAGTCTTCAATTTAATGATGCCAAAGACACGACAGACCCTACTACAGGAAGAATTAATATGTCCCCATACACACTTCCCTCTATCTTTCCTCTGAGCTTTGAAAGCGTAAAGGGAAATTGCAATCAGTCACAGTGACCACTGACTTGTTTGAGCTGGGTTTCAACTTTCTTTGTCATGATCAGTTTTGGGATACGTTTCTCCATAACTTCAGTGCTAACAAAAGCATCACTTAATTTTTCTTTGCTGGGTTCTGGTCAATGAACTGGTTTGTGTTATGGTTTGTGTTGGTCTATACTGGTTGTGATCTCTCTCTCTCTCTCTCTGACAGGTGTGGCATATCAAGAAGCTGATTAAACAGCATGATCATTACACAGGTGCTGTTTTGCTGGTTCTGTTACACAACACAATGAGGGAGCGTCCAATTGGACAAGGAGGGAGCATGTTGACTGCAGGAATGTCCACCAGAGCTGTTGCCAGAGAATTTAATGTAAATGTCTCTACCATAAGCCACCTTAAACGTCCTTTTAGAGAATTTGGCAGTACGTCCAACCGGCCTCACAACTGCAGACCACGTGTATGGCATCAACTGTAACGGGCAGACAGAGTGTGTGGCGTCGTGTTGGCGAGTGGTTTGCTGATGTCAACGTTGTGAACAGAGTCCCCCATGGTGGCGGTGGGGTTATGGTATTGGCAGGCATAACCTACCGACAACGAACACAATTGCATTTTATCGATGGCAATTTGAATGCACAGAGATACCATGACGAGATGCTGTGGCCCATGCACAGCTATTTTCAGGTCTCTCCAGAGTTGTTCGATCGGGTTCAAATCCGGCTCTGGCTGGGCCACTCAAGGACAGTCAGAGACTTGTTCCGAAGCTTAGGACCGTTTTCCTGTTGGAAGGTGAACCGTCGCCCCAGTCTGAGGTCCTGAGCGCACTGGACTAATCTGAATGACATCTCCACAGAATGATGCTGCCACCACCATGTTTCACCATAGGGATGGTGCCAGGTTTCCTCCAGACGTGACGCAGGGCATTCAGGCCAAAAAGAGTTCAATCTTGGTTTCATCAGAACAGAGAATCTTGTTTCTCAAGTTCTGAGAGTTCTTTAGGCAAACTCCAAGCCGGCGGTCATGTGCCTTTTACTGAGGAGTGGCTTCTGTCTGGCCACTCTACCAATTTAAATAAATTATTAAACATTAAATAATGTTAAATATTAAATTAAATTTTATTGGTCACATACACATTTTTTCCAACTACCTAATCCCCATATTGTTGTTTATATTTTTTTCTTCTCCTTTGCACCCCAGTATCTCTACTTGCACATTCATCTTCTGCACATCTATCACTTCAGTGTTTATTTGCTAAATTGTAATTATTTCGCCACTACGGCCTATTTATTTACTTACCTCCCAAATTTCCCCACACTGTATATAGACTTTTCTATTGTGTTATTGACTGTACGTTTGTTTATTCCATGTGTAACTCTGTGTTGTTTCTATCACACCGCTTGCTTTATCTTGGCCAGGTCGCAGTTGTAAATGAGAACTTGTTCTCAACTGGCCTACCTGGTTAACTTCTTAGGGCTAGGGGGCAGTACTTTGAAGTTCGGATGAAAAACGTGCCCAAAGTAAACTGCCTGTTACTCAGGCCCAGAAGCTAGGATATGCATATAGTAGCTTTGGATAGAAAACACTCTGAAGTTTCTAAAACTGTTAAAATAATTTCTGTGAGTATAACAGAACTGATATGGCAGGCAAAAACCCGAGCAAAATCCATCCGGGATGTCTGAATCAGTCATGCCACACTGTTTTCCATAGGCCAGCTATTCAAAGCCTCATAGTTTAACCCCCAGATTGCCGTTCCTATGGCTTCCACTAGATGTCAACAGTCTTTAGAAAAAGGTTTGAAGCTTCAATCATGAAAATCAAGGGAGTAAGACGACTTGTTTCTGAGTTCACGCCAAGTGTCCCGTTTTGGATTTTGCGCGTAACAGGGAATGCGCACTCAGTTCTTTTTCTCTTCTATTCAGCAGGTTATATTCCGTCTGAAATATTATAGTTTATATTCATTTTAGGGTATCTGAGTATTGATTACAAATGCTGTTTGACTATTTTCAACAAACTTTACGGGTACTTTTGGGATATCGTTTGTCTGCATGGATGAAAGCCTTTGGGCAGGTGGATTACTGAACAAAACGCGCCAACCAAACTGAGCTATATGGATATAAAGAGGAACTTTATCGAACAAAAGGACCTTTTATTGTGTAACCTGGACGCTTGGGTATGCCATCAGAGGAAGATCAAAGGTAAGCGATTTATTTTATGCTATTTTTGAGTTTTGTGACACCTCTGCTGGTTATGTTATTATGCTAATTGAGTTTGAGTGGGGCGCTGTCCTCAGACAATCAAATGTTCTGCTTTCACCGTTAAGCCTTTTTGAAATCTGACAATGCTGTTAGATTAACAAGAGTCTAAGCTTTTGAAGGGTGTGCAGCATTTGTATTTTCTTGAATGTCTGAAATGAGTATTTTTGTGATTTGAATTTGGCGCTCTGCATTTCACCGGATGTTGTAAAAATCAATCCCGTGAATCTGTAACAGGTTAAATAAAGGTGAAATAAAAAATAAAACAAAAATATATTTAACATGTTATTGTGGGTGTAATGAAATGCTTGTGTTCCTAGCTCCAACAGAGTAGCATTATCTAACAATTCACAACAATTCACACATCTAAAAGATTAAGAATATATAAATATTAGATTCAGCAATGTCGGAGTGGTATTGACTAAAATACGGTAGAATAGAATAGAGTATATACAGTTGAAGTTGGAAGTTTACATACACTTAGGTTGGAGTCATTAAATCTCGTTTTTCAACCACTCCACAAATTTCTTGTTAACAAACTTTAGTTTTGGCAAGTTGGTTAGGACATCTACTTTGTGCATGACACAAGTCATTTTTCCAACAATAGTTTACAGACAGATTATTTCACTGTATCACAATTCCAGTGGGTCAGAAGTTTACATACACTAAGTTGACTGTGCCTTTAAACAGCTTGGGAAATTCCATAAAATGATGTCATTGCTTTAGAAGCTTCTGATAGGCTAATTGACATAAATTGAGTCAATTGGAAGTGTACCTGTGGATGTATTTCAAGGCCTACCTTCAAACTCAGTGCCTCTTTGCTTGACATCATGGGAAAATCAAAAGAAATCAGCCAAGACCTCAGATTTTTTTTTAGACCTCCACAAGTCTGGTTCATCCTTTCCAAATGCCTGAAGGTAAGACGTTCATCTGTACAAACAATAGTACGCAAGTATAAACACCATGGGACCACGCAGCCGTCATACCGCTCAGGAAGGAGATGTATTCTGTCTCCTAGAGATGAACGTACTTTGGTGCGAAAAGTGCAAATCAATCCCAGAACAACAGCAAAGGACCTTGTGAAGATGCTGGAGGAAACAGGTACAAAAGTATCTATATCCACAGTAAACCTAGTCCTATATCGACATAACCTGAAAGGCCACTCAGCAAGGAAGAAGCCACTGCTCCAAAACCGCCATAAAAAAGCCAGACTACGGTTTGCAACTGCACATGGGGCCAAAGATTGTACTTTTTTGAGAAATGTCCTCTGGTCTGATGAAACAAAAATATAACTGTTTGGCCATAATGACCATCGTTATGTTTGAAGGAAAAAGGGGGACGCTTGCAAGCCGAAGAACACCATCCCAACCATGAATCACGGGGGTGGCAGCATCATGTTGTGGGGGTGCTTTGCTGCAGGAGTGACTGGTGCACTTCACAAAATAGATGGCATCACGAGGAGGGAAAATTATGTGAATATATTGAAGCAACATTTCTAGATGTTGGTGCGATTATTCGCAAATAGAAGAAACACAAAAGAACTGTCAATCTCCCTCGGCCTGGGGCTCCATGCAAGATCTCACCTCGTGGAGTTGCAATGATCATGAGAACGGTGAGGAATCAGCCCAGAACTACACGGGANACCAAGAAAACAATTGGTACCACACTACGCCGTGAAGGACTGAAATCCTGCAGCGCCTGCAAGGTCCCCCTGCTCAAGAAAGCACATATACATGCCTGTCTGAAGTTTGCCAATGAACATCTGAATGATTCAGAGGACAACTGGGTGAAAGTGTTGTGGTCAGATGAGACCAAAATGGAGCTCTTTGGCATCAACTCAACTCGCCGTGTTTGGAGGAGGAGGAATGCTGCCTATGACCCCAAGAACACCATCCCCACCGTCAAACATGGAGGTGGAAACATTATGCTTTGGGGGTGTTTTTCTGCTAAGGGGGCAGGACAACTTCACCGCATCAAAGGGACGATGGATGGGGCCATGTACCGTCAAATCTTGGGTGAGAACCTCCTTCCCTCAGCCAGGGCATTGAAAATGGGTCGTGTATGGGTATTCCAGCATGACAATGACCCAAAACACACAGCCAAGGCAACAAAGGAGTGGCTCAAGAAGAAGCAGATTAAGGTCCTGGAGTGGCCTAGCCAGTCTCCAGACCATAATCCCATAGAAAATCTGTGGAGGGAGCTGAAGGTTCGAGTTGCCAAACGTCAGCCTCGAAACCTTAATGACTTGGAGAAGATCTGCAAAGAGGAGTGGGACAAAATCCCTCCTGAGATGTGTGCAAACCAGGTGGCCAACTACAAGAAACGTCTGACCTCTGTGATTGCCAACAAGGGTTTAGCCACCAAGTACTAAGTCATGTTTTCCAGAGGGGTCAAATACTTATTTCCCTCATTAAAATGCAAATCAATTCATAACATTTTTCACATGCGTTTTTCTGGATTTTTTTGTTGTTATTCTGTCTCTCACTGTTCAAATAAACCTACCATTAAAATTATAGACTGATCATTTCTTTGTCAGTGGGTACAAAATCATCAGGGGATCAAATACTTTTTTCCCTCACTGTATGCTCCGGTCTTTTGAATGCAAATGTTCACAAATGCACAAGAAAAGACAAGTAAAAGTTATATAGTCACTAATAGTGTTGCATTACTGTTTATAGGAATATATATTCATGTGAATGGGGATAATGTTTGAGTGCAACTTTGCAAGGCTAGCCCAGCTACCGTTAGCTTTGTTGTGGGAGAGGGACTCTTTCAGGTGCAGACATTGAGAAAATCATCAAAAAACTCACACAGGTATTCTGCACTGTCTTTTGTCTTTTATCAGGCAAATATACTTGTATGGAGTCCAGACGGCAGCATTAACTTTTGCCTTGTATTGATATCTGTTCTATGCAGTCATTAAAAGAGAGACGACCGGCAGAATTGTGTCCAGAGCCTTATCTTCCACCTACACCTAACCAGAACACAACGCAGAAAGGTACCGGTACAGAACTGGTTACACTACCAAATACTAATTGAGTGTATGTAAACTTCTGACCCACTGGGAATGTGATGAAAGAAATAAAAGCTGAAATAAATCATTCTTGACTATTATTCTGACATTTCACATTCTTAAAATAAAGTGGTGATTCTAGCTGACCTAAAACAGGGAATTTGTACTATGATTAAATGTCAGGAATTGTGAAAAACTGAGTTTAAATGTATTTGGCTAAGGTGTATGTAAACTTCCGACTTCAACTGTACATATGAGATGAGTAAAGCATTATGTAAACATTAAAGTGACTAGTGTTCCATTATTAAAGTGGCACGTGATTCCAAGTCTATGTTTACCTGATTGGTGGAGTGCTGCAGAGATGGTTGTCCTTCTGGAAGGTTCTCCCATCTCCACAGACGAACTCTAGAGCTCTGTCAGAGTGACCATCGGGTTCTTGGTCACCTCCCTGACCAAGGGGAGGAGGCCACTGTGTTCTTGGGGACCTTCAAATGCTGCAGAAGTGTTTTGGTACCCTTCCTCAGATCTGTGCCTCGACACCATCCTCTCTCTGAGCTCTACGGACAATTCCTTTGACCTCATGGTTTGATTTTTGCACTAACATGCACTCTCAACCTTATATAGACAGGTTTGTGCCTTTCCAAATCATGGACAATCAATTGAATTTACCACAGGTGGACTCCAATAAAGTTGTAGAAACATCTCAAGGATGATCAATGGAAACAGGATGCACCTGAGCTCAATTTTGAGTCTCAGAGCAAAGGGTCTGAATACTTATGTAAATAAGGTATTTCTGTTTTTCAATTTGCTAAAATTTCGCTTTCTCATTATGGGTTATTGTGTGTAGACTGATGAGGATTATTTATTTATTTAATCAATTTTAGAATGAGGCTGTAACGCAACAAAATGTGGAAAAAGTGAAGGGGTCGAATACTTTCCTAATGTACTGTATGTCTAATCTCACCAAATAATTCTCTACATACAGTGCATCACTTCATTAAATAGGCTTTTTGACAGTGTGGTATGAGACATATCTCTCCGTTTAAAGTAGTATAGAGTTACTCCTTCCCCTGGCAGAACAGAGTTATTAAACAGCGAGGGTCACTTTTGTCTGAGTCAGGTCACCGCCTGCTAAATATTTAGGGAGGAAAGTGCCCGTGCAGCCCTCCCAGATAGACGGAGACCCTGTTTGGAACCTTAACGTAAATAAACAAGCACACATACACAGAGTGGGGAATTCTACCTGGCTTTAGTTAAGACCCCGCAAACAAATTACTGTCAGGCTACTTCAAGTGAATGGGCAGGTGTCTACACACAGTCTTACACCAGATTACCTAGAACAACTGAACCTCCATGCAGTCCAGATGTGTGTTGGCTATGTGAGTGTGTGACATGCTGACCACACGGCTTGCATGCGCGAGGGTTGCAAAATAAATGTACACATACATGTTATTCAATCATTGCACCACACTGCTAGCGCGCGCCAACGTTCCGTCTGCGTAGCCAGGCGCCAAAATAGAACTTGGTTCTATCTGTGACGCTTGACGCACTGCAAGTCCCACCTCTCCCATCTCCTCATTGGTTTTTATGAGCATATACCCACGTGCCATCTCATTGGTTTTGAGGAGCATATACCCACGTGGGTGATTGAAAGACGAACTGAGGTCCACACTCCAGTCCAGTTGGTAATGCACCTTAAAGTTGGTTGCCAACCGCCATATAAAGTCCAAAGAAGAAGAAGAAGAAGACTGATTGAGAGATTAGTCTAAATGCACTCGGTTTACCCTTTTATCTGTGGATTAATTGTCAGAGTAGAGGACTTTGTGCATTTCAGGTAAAATAACAACCCAATGTTTATATCCCATGACAAATTAGCTAGCAACAGCAAGCTAGCTAGCTAAATTGCCATAAATGTTTAATGCTTTTGTCCCCAAATTAATATGGTTGGTTCAGAGTTCATTTGATATCTCAACCTGGGTGTCCTGATCGCGTCTGGTGAGGGTGGACAAAATCATGTGCGCGAAGTTGCACACGGACGGTCTGGTCACCATGTGAGGGACCTGTTTCAAAGCTCCAATAGGAGACTGTAGGTGTCCCTTCAGCGTTGACAGAAAGATTAGTGAAGGATCAAGAGGGTCTAGAGGGACATAGTTGCAGGGATCTACAGATCACACAGACACCCACACCCACACACGAAGGGCCAGAGGCTGAACATGGGTGGCATTGTATTTTTGTGTCAGTCAGGGGCCATACCACACACACATACGCTCTCTCTCACACACACCCCATACACCTGCACATCGAATGCACACACACACGATCAGGGACAAACTCAGACAGACACATCCATACATAAACACAAGCTCACAGACAAAAACACAATCACATAGATAAATAAACAACTGTTTCTCTTACCTTCCTCTGCCAGGGTGTGGTCCTCTGAGTGGTCATTGAGCTCTGTCTGTTCATCTGCCTTCCCATTCAGACTGGAGATGGAGATCTGTCCATTCTTCTGCTGGAGCTGATGAGGAAGGGGGGGAGAGGAGAGAGAGAGCACTGTAAGATAACTCCAACAACACAGCAGAGATACTCATCAGTAAAGCACAGCATCCGCACATTAGTCAATCCACTCATTGTCATGTCAAGAGAGCAAAAAAAACCAAAATGGTTTTCATTAAGGTTTCAAACAAAAAAAACATGTATCATAATAATATTCCTCCATCCAACAAATTACATATAATGTCAAATTCATAACAAAGTAGCTACACGCCTCCCAGAGGTGTCATGCCCATAGGGGGCACAAGGGCATGAGCCAGCTCATATTCAAAACAGTGCAGTAATAATACCTGTGCCTCGACACAATCCTGTCTCGGCGCTCTACAGACAAATATTTTTGTCCAAACCATGGCTTGGTTTTTGCTCTGACATGCACTGTCAACTGTGGGACCTTATATAGACAGGTGTGTGCCTTTCCAAATCAAGTCCAATCAATAGAATTTACCACAGGTGGACTCCAATCAAGTTATAGAAACAGCTCAAGGATGATCAGTGGAAACAGGATGCACCTGAGATCTCATAGCATACGGTCTGAATACTTATGTAAATAAGGTACTTCCGTTTTTAATACATCTGCAAAAAAAATGGTAAACCTGTTTTCGCTTCGTCATAATGTTGTATTATGTGAAGATTGATAAGTAGAAACATTAATATAATCAATTTTAGAATAAGGCTGTTACGTAACAAAATGTGGAAATAGTTAAGGAGTCTGAATACTTTCCGAATGCACTGGATAAAAGAAACGTCCCTTTTTCAGGACCCTCTTTCAAAGATAATTCGTAAAAATCCAAATAACTTCACAGATCTTCATTGTAAAGGGTTTAAACACTGCTTCCCAAGCTTGTTCAATGAACCATAAACAATTAATGAACATGCACCTGTGGAACGGTCGTTAAGACACTAACAGCTTACAGACGGTAGGCAATTAAGGTCATAGTTATGAAAACTTAGGACACTAAAGAGGCATTTCTACTGACTCTGAAAAACACCAAAAGAAAGATGCCCAGGGTCCCTGCTCATCTGCGTGAATGTGCCCTAGGCATGCTGCAAGGAGGCATGAGGACTGCAGATGTGGCCAGGGCAATAAATTACAATGTCCGCACTGTGAGACGGCTAAGACAGCACTACAGGGAGACAGGACAGACAGCTGATCGTCCTCGCAGTGGCAGACCACGTGTAACAACACCTGCACAGGATCGGTACATCCGAACATCACACCTGTGGGACAGGTACAGGATGGCAACAACTACTGCCCGAGTTACACCAGGAACGCACAATCCCTCTATCAGTGATCAGACTGTCCGCAATAGGCTGAGAGAGGCTGGACTGAGGGGTTGTAGGCCTGTTGTAAGGCAGGCTCTCACCAGACATCACCGAAAACAACATCGCCTATCGGCACAAAACCACCGTTGCTGGACCAGACAGGACTGGCAAAAAATGCTCTTCACTGACAAGGTTTTGTCTCACCAGGGGTGATGGTTGGATTCGAGTTTATCGTTGAAGGAACGAGTGTTACACCGAGGACTGTACTCTGGAGCGGGATCGATTTGGAGTGTCCGTCATGGTCTGGGGCGGTGTGTCACAGCATCATCGGACTGAGCTTGTTGTCATTGCAGGCAATCTCAACGCTGTGCGTTACAGTAAAGACATCCTCCTCCCTCATGTGCTACCCTTCCTGCAGGTTCATCCTGACATGACCCTCCAGCATGACAGTGCCACCAGCCATACTGCTCGTTCTGTGCGTGAACACAGTGTTAAGTCAGTGTTCTGCCATGGCCAGCAGAGAGCCCGGATCTCAATCCCATTGAGCACGTCTGGGACCTGTTGTATCGGAGGGTGAGGGCTAGGGCCATTCCCCCCAGAAATGTCTGGGAACTTGCAGGTACCTTGATGGAAGAGTGAGGTAACATCTCACAGCAAGAACTGGCAAATCTGGTGCAGTCCATGAGGAGGAGATAACTTAATGCAGCTGGTGGCCACACTAGATACTGACTGTTACTTTTGATTTTGACCCCCCCCCCTTTGTTTAGGGACACATTATTCCATTTCTGTTAGTCACATGTCTGTGGAACTTATTCAGTTTATGTCTCAGTTGTTGAATCTTGTTTACATACAAATATTTACACATGTTAAGTTTGCTGCAAATAAACACAGTTGACAGTGAGAGGACGTTTCTTTTTTTGCTGAGTTTAGTATAAAAAAAGTAAAAGATAAAAAGTAATAAACAAGAGAAATACATAGAAAAATAATAACAGAAGAAATAAATACACAATGAGTAACGATGACTTGGCTATGTATACACGGGGTACCAGCACCGAGTTGAATTTGCAGCAGTACAAGGTAATTAAGGTAGAAAATGTATCTACATGTAGGTAGGGATAAAGTGACTAGGCAACGGGCTAGATAATGAACAGTAACAGCAGCGTATGTGATGAGTCAAAAGATATTAGTGCAAAAAGGGTCAATGCAGACACTGTATTACAGGTAGCTACTGGTTAACTATTTAACTAACTATTTAGCAGTCATAGCTTGGGGGTAAAAGTTGTTCAGGATCCTATTGATTCCAGACTGGTGGATCGGTACCACAGTCTATGACGTGGGTGGTTAGAGTCTTTGACAATTTTTAGGGCCTTCCTCTGACACAGCCTGGTATAGAGTGATGTACTGGGCCGTACGCATTACCTTCTGTAGCGCCTTGCGGTCGGATGCCAAACAGTTGCCATACCAAGCGGTGATGCTGCCATTCAAGATGCTCTCTATGGTGCAGCTATATAACTTTTTGAGGATCTGAAGGCCCATGCCGAATCCTAACACATCTTAACACAGGCAGCACACTGAAGGCAGATTTGTTTTCCTTAGGTAGTGGAATGACATTTGACTCTTTCCAGATTTCTGGGCACATCCCACACACCAAGCATCAATTAAAATTGGGGTGGATATGTGGTTGGCTGTTTGCGTCAATATTATCTGTACCTGGGATGCAAGATGGCGCCGACAGACATGGTAGCTTTGCTTCTAGCTCCGATGCAACTTTGCAGTATTTTGTTTTTTTGAGTGTTATTTCTTACATTATTAGCCCAGAATGTTGTTTTGTGTTATGACATCCAGCCGGAAAGAACTTTTGGATATCAGAGCGGCGGTAACTCACGAGCATTACGACCAGGAATACTTTACCGAATTGGATCCTTTGTTCGTACCCCCCAGGGCAATTGAACTTAGGCTGCTCCAAGAAGCCGCCGGCAGAGAAGAGGTATTTGGAGTGGACTTGTAGTCCAACTCAGGAGGCGTGCATACCATCCACTGCTTCCGAGCATATTACTCGCTAATGTTCAGTCCCTGGAATATAAAGTGGACGAGCTCAAGGCGAGGATCTGCTTCCAGAGAGACATCAGGGACTGTAACATACTCTGTTTCACAGAATCATGGATCTCTCCGGATATACTGTCCCCATCCATACAGCCAGCTGGGTTCTCAGTACATCGCGCAGACAGGAATAAAGAATTCCGGGAATAAGAACGTTGGTGGTGTATATTTCATGATTAATTACTCATGGTGTGATCGTGATAATGTACAGAAACTCAAGTCCTTTTGTTCACCTGACCTAGAATACCTCACAATCAAATTCCGACCGTATTACCTGCCAAGAGAATTCTCTTCGGTTATAGTTACAGCCGTGTATATTCCACCTCAAGCCGATACCACGACGGCTCTCAAGGAACTACACCGGACTTTGTGCAATTTGGCAACCACATTCTGAGGCCGCATTTATTGTAGCTGGGGATTTCAACTTTTAACTTGAGGAAAACGCTACCGAAGTTCTATCAGCACAATGACTCTAGTACTCACGCTGTTAAAACGCTCAAACCCTTCCGGGATGGCTACAAGACCCTCCCCCCTTTTGGCAAATCAGATTACGACTCCATTTTGCTCCTCCCTTCTATAGGCAGAAAGTGCCCATGCTAAGGTCTATCCAACGCTGGTCTGACCTATCGGAATCCATGCTTCAAGATTGTTTTGATCACGCAGACTGGGACATGTTCCAGGTAGCCTCTGAGAATAATATTGACATATACACAGACACAATGACATGGTTCATCAGGAAGTGTATAGGGGATGATGTTCACACTGTGACTATTAACTTACCCAAACCAGAAACTGTGGAGAGACTGCAACATTCACACAAAACTAAATGCGCAAACCACCGCATTTAACCATGGCATAGTGACTGGGAATATGGTTGAATACAAACAGTGTAGTTATTCCCTTCATAAGGCAAAACATCAGTACAGAGACAAAGTGGAGTAGCAATTCAACGGCTCAGACACAACACGTTAATTTTATTTAACTAGGCAAGTCAGTTAACTAGACAGGGAGCGGTGGGTCGCTAGCGACACCACCAGGTAAAATGTAAAGCGCCAAATTCAAAATCCCAAAGTTGAATTATTAAAAATCCACCAATATACAAGTGTTTCATACTCATCAAAAGCTNCGGAATATAAACTGAGCTCTAAAGACGGTAAATAAGACACTGCGCGACTTCTCGGGCGCGCGCCCTGGGTACTGTTGTCATCAAGGGGGGACCCACTTGTTTGGTCGTTTTCTCTGGGCTAATGCATCCAAAATGGAGGGAAACACCATCTCGAGGCTGCTGACATCATAAGGAAGCGATGTGTACTGCATTCATATGCCCTTATATGGTCATTTTCATGAGGGAGGGGTTCCCAAATGAGCAATGTGTCAAAATCACTTTTTCCAGGACAGAAATTCCTCGGGGTTTTGCCTGCCATATCCGTTCTGTTTCACTCACAGACAAATGGTTAACAGTTTTGGAAAATTCAGAGTGTTTCCTATCCAATGGTACTAAATATATGCATATCCTATTTTCTGGGCCTGAATGGGAGGCATTTTACTTTGGGCACGCCAGGCTCTCCAAAACCGTCACTTAGGGAGCTGCTCCCTGAGAAGTTAAGAACAAATTCTTATTTATAATGACAGCCTAGGAACAGTGGGATAACTGCCTTGTTCAGGGGCATTTTTACCTTGTCAGCTCGGGGATTCGATCTAGCAACCTTTCGGTTACTGGCCCAACGCTCTAACCACTAGGCTCCGAGCCGCCCCATGTAGCAGGGTCTACAGTATGTGGCAGGGTCTACAGACAATCAAGGATTTGATTTCATTTTATTTGAAAACCAGCCATGACGCAGACACCGACATCTTGCTCACGGACAAGCGAAACACCTTCTTCGCCCGCTTTGAGGATAACACAGTGCCACCGCTCCCAAGGACTGTGGGCTCTCGTAATCCATGGCCGACATGAGTAAGACATTAAAGCATGTTAACCCTCTCAAGGCATCCCTACCGCGTCCTCAGAGCATGCCTAGACCAGCTGGCTGGAGTGTTTACAGACATATTGAATCTCTCACTATCCCAGTCTGCTGTCCCCACTTGCTTCAAGATGTCCACCATCATTCCTATACCCAAGAAAGCAAAGGTAACTGAACTAAATTACTATCGCCCCATAGCATTCACTTCTGTCATCATGAAGGGCTTTGAGAGGCTAGTTATGGATCATATCACCTCTACCTTACCTGACACCCTAGACCCACTTCAATTTGCATACCGCCCAAATATATCCACAGATGATGCAATCGCCATAGCACTGCATACTGCCCTATCCCATCTGGGCAAGAGGAATACCTATGTGAGAATGCTGTTCATTGACTACAGCACAGCATTCAACACCATAGTACCCTCCAAGCTCATCATTAAACTCGGGGGCCCTGGGTCTGAACCCCGCCCTGTGCAACTGGGTCCTGGACTTCCTGACGGGCAGCCCCCAGGTGGTGAAGGTAGGAAACATCCCCTCCACTCCGCTGATTGTCAACACTGGGGCCCCACAAGGGTGCGTTCTCAGCCCCCTCCTGTACTCCCTGTTTACCTGCGTGGCCAAGCACGTCTCCAACTCAATCATCAAGTTTGCAGATGACACAACAGTAGTAGGCTTGAATACCAACAATGATGAGACAGCCTACAGGGAGGAGGTGAGGGCTCGGAGTGTGGTGCCTGGAAAACAACATCTCACTCAACGTCAACAAAACAAAGGAGATGATCATGGACTTCAGGAAACAGCCGAGGATGCACCCCCCGCTGGCCAGACCTGTGCCACTCAACAGCGCATCCTCATCACAGGACAATGTCTCCCAAAGGTCCAGAGCAGACAAAATCCCCCCCCCCCCCCC